>SRSM01000094.1:0-18808 GCA_019593545.1 Apocynum venetum | reverse complement strand
ATCAGCTGACTGAATAACAATTCTAGTAGGCTTCATGGTCCCAAATTTTAAGAGTTAAAGATTGTACAAGGCATGACATTAATAGAGGTTCCTAAATCTAGCATACAACCTTAGACTACCTTATCACCAATTGTACAAGGGATAGCGACATACCTGGATCTTTCTGCTTGGAGAAAGTTTCTATTGGAGAACAGCACACCACATCCCCCACATTGATTTTCTCATTACCTTTAAGCTTTTATTTGTACAAAGTTCTTTTAGGAACTTAGCATAACCAGGAACTGTCTTATTGCATCCAAAAGAGGAATGTTGACTTCAACTTTCTGAAGATCTCCATAACATCTTTTTTCTTCCTCATCTTTCTAGTTCTTAGTTAACCTTTGGGGAAGGAGGACTTACCTTGGGAATAGAAGAAGAAGATTCTCCTATCTGAGGAACTTTGTCGAAAGATGCTGGGCTTGAAATAGTACTTTCTCCGTGCCTTTTTTCCTCTGGTCTCTTGGATTATTCCAACACTTTACCACTTCTTAGTGTTACAACACTAGCATTCTCTCTGGGATTGAGTGGTTGTGATGGAAGTTTATTGAAAAGCTGTGTTTTCAATTGACTTAACTCAGAAGCCATTTGTCCTACCTGATTTCTCCAGTTGTGAATGCTGGATTTTGTATCCTTTGGAAGGACATGTATCTCTCTGAAAGATATAGAACTTGAGGTTAGAGATTTTACATATCTTCTAAAACATACTCTGTTGTTGGTTCTGAGGAGTTGAGGAGGATTTTGGTTGGATTAGGAACAAAACCTGGTGGATTCATTGGTGGCCTAACCCCTTGGTTACTCCATCTAAAGTTTGGATGGTGTCACCACCCTCATTGTATATGTTGGAGAATGAATTGTGTCTTCTCTGAGGTTGGTTCTGAAAATTACCCATGGCGTGGCTTGTTCCTCTTGAAATAATGTAGGACAAGAATCTGTAGGATGGTCATTGCCTAAACAATTCCACATGCTTTTACCGGTGCATTGATTCTTTCCTAACTAATTGACCAACTAAATTGGTAAGATGATCTATTCTTTGCTCAATTTGTGTAGATGATGATGATGATGATGCATCTACTTCATTTACCTTTGTTACGGTATCATTCCTGATGTTAAAAGATTGTGAATTAGCAGCCATATTAGGTTAATTCACGTGCAGCTTGTGGGGTTTTATCTGAAAGAGCACCACCACTAGCAACATCAATAGCTCCTGTCATAAAAATCAAACAATGTGAATTAATAATTGTTCATAAAAATATTGAATTAATATTGAAACAACATCAATAGTCATCCTCATAAAATATTGAATTAATATTGTTCAGGTATTTGATGATGAGGACAACTAGCATATAATCTTTTAATCTTTCCAATATATACAATGTTTCACCAGTTGTTGTCTTATGCCACTTATATCCTTCGGACTGTTGCAGTTCTAGATGCAGGATAATATTTAGTTAGAAAAGCTCTTTGCATACCAGTCCAATCTGAATAGATCCCGAAGGCAAATCATATAACCAATCTTTTGCACTATTTTGTAAGCTAAAAAGAAAAGAACGCAGTTTAATAACTTCGTCTCTTGTACCTTCTTGTTTCAAATTAGTGCAAATAACATGAAATCCTTAATGTGCCTAAGTGGATCTTCTCCAGGTAATCCATTAAATGTTGGCAAACATTGTATAAAACCAGTATGCATTTAAAATTAGCATCAACTTGTGGAAAAAAATGCATAAAGTTGTTCATCAAGAGTAGGAGCAGTGATTTCTTTAGAGATCTTGATATATCACCAGAAATAAGTTGGGTATCCGGTTGATTTTCTATTTTGCCTTCTTCAATCCGTAGCTTGTTCTCTGATATCAACTAGTGTTTTACTCCCTTGTTCTTCCTCGGTGATCTTACCATTTCTTAAGTGCATACAACAATGAACCTGTTGTCTGGCGTCACCAACGGAATGAAATCTGTATCTCAATATCATCAAAGGAATGAATCTGTAACAAAATAAATAAATACTAGGCGGGTAAACCGACCAGAAGTCCAGTTAAATAAATCTAAATAGAAATTAAGTACAAAGAAAATTATCTCATAATCCCATTTATTAATAACTTAACACATATCTTTGCTAACAAAAGAAAATTATTCAAAATACATATTTAATAAATATAAGATGAAATTTATAAACATTAGAAAGAAAATTTGAAAGATAAACTCCCCGGAAATATTGAAATTATCCGAACATAATTTCTTTACCAAATATTACAAAAAAACTTGAAATATTATTCTAAAAAATCTGTAAAATATACTAATATGAAGACAATAATAAAGAAATAAATTGAAAAAGAAATGGAGAAGATTGGGAGCTAAATTGGTGTCTAAATCATAAAAATAAGCTCCATATTATAGCCACAAAAATCAGGGGTAAAATGGTCATTTTGCACCCCAAAGTCTTGAAAATTTAGTTGGTGGCCTAATTTCCCCAACTTCGCCACATGTCACGTCCTTATCGTTGCAAATTGTGGCTACTAGAAGCGCCACTTGTCACCTTTTGATTGCGTCACTTGTCATCTTCTCATTGCGCCACGTGCCATCTTCTCATTGCGCCACATCATCGGATGACATAGAATTTTTTTTTTAAAACTTCTCCAACATTTCTTCTTCTTTTTTTATCTCCATAGTGAACTAAAATACACTAAAAAACTTACAAACAAAGAAATAGAAGGGAAACGTAAAATATATCAATTAAATAACATAATTAACTGATTTTCAAACAAAATATAGTCATTAAATAACATAAAAAATCAGTTAATTTATGAGTACATCACCTATTAACTACTTCAGTTGTCCATCTGTTTGAGGATGTGCAACAGTAGAAAACAAGAGTTTAGTGCCTAATTTATTCCACAAAGTGCGCCAAAAATGACTTAAGAACTTAACATCTCTATCACTGACAATTGTCTTTGGTAACCCATGCAAACGAACCACTTCCTTGAAGAACAAATCAGCAATATGTGTTGCATCATTGGTTTTAGAACATGCAATAAAGTGAGCCATCTTACTAAACCTATCAACAACAACAAATATGCTATCCTTTCCACTTTGAGTCCTGGGCAATCCTAAAACAAAGTCCATAGATATATCAATCCAAGGTTGATTGGGCACAGGTAAAGGGATGTACATTCCATGAGGTTTAACCTTAGATTTTGCTTGCCTACATGTAATACACTTATCACAAATAGATTGCACATCATTTTAGGCCAATAAAAATGCTCACGCAAAATATCTAAAGTCTTTTGAACTCCAAAGTGACCCATCAAACCTCCACCATGACTTTCCCTAACAAGCATCTCACGAACAGAACAAATAGGCACACATAGTTTGTCTTTTTTTGAACAGAAATCCTTCATGCCTATAGAAATCACAAAACGCACACTTAGCACATGCATTCCATGCTTGGCTGAAATCAGAATCATTAGCATACAAATCCTTAAGCAATTCAAAACCAAGCAATTTAATTTGCAAGGAAGTAAGTAATATGTACCTCCTGGACAATGCATCAGCCACAACGTTTTCCTTCCCATGCTTGTACTTGATTACATAAGGAAATGTTTCTATAAACTCTAGCCACTTAGCATGTCTCTTATTAAGCTTACCTTGGGTCTTCAGAAACTTCAAACTCTCATGATTAGAATGAATAATGAATTCCCTTGGCCACAAGTAATGCTGCCATGTTTGTAGAGTTCTTACTAATGCATAAAGCTCCTTGTCATAAGTAGGATAGTTTAATGCTGCCCTACTTAACTTTTCACTAAAGTAAGCAATAGGTTTGGAATCCTGCATCAAAACAACCCCTATTCCAATCTCAGATGCATCACATTCTATTTCAAAACATGCTATATATGATATCTTACAAATACCTAACATATTGTAAGGGGGAGCATTTTTAATAGTTTCATTACATATTATATAAACTCTTCCTTACTTTGAATCCTTGCACTTAATTGTTATATTCATCACATTGCATCAATATTTGTTATCATCAAAAAGGGGGAGATTGAAAGCCTTAAAGCTTTTAATATCTTAATTTTGATTAAATGACAAACATTGATAAGGACTAATGGCTTTATTGTATTAGTGATGATCTTTAGGATTCATATATCTAATCCATGCAAGATCAAAGTTTCAAATCTTCAGGAAAGAGCTTTTGATGTCAAGCCTTGAAGATAAGCGTTTCTGGATTAGATAAGATCTAGAGGTGTAGCTTTAATTCTTTATTTATCTTTAGATATCTCTAGGTCTATCCCTTTGAGTAATGAGTTCTATAGGTTGCTCAATAAAAGTAAAATGATTTTCAAAATGCATTTCATTTAGATAAAACATGAGTTGGGTATTTGAAATGATTTTCAAAATACATGCACATACTTCAAAATTCATAAAATATAGTTTGCAAACTCTTAGAGTTGTTTGGAAATTTGTTCTGCATAGATTTAATGCATTTGTGGTCGACCTGACAAAAGTGTGGACGACCACAGATCATGCGGTCGACCAGACATCTCAGAGTATCGTCCGTTGTATGTCCAGATCTCTCTGGAACACTTGCGGATGATGGAGCGGTCGACCGGACTTCTGAGCTCATCGTCCGCAGGCTGTCCAGAGTTCTCTGGAACATTTGCGGATGATGGTGCGGACGACCCTCCTGATTTGCTGGTCGACCGCACTTCTCCTGAGTGGGATTCAAACAGCCATTTTTATGACCGTTGGTGCATACTTATAAATACCCAATCGTTTAAACAACTCTTAGACACTACTTTTTGAGCAAAAAATCTGATCCTAACACTTCATAGAACCTCTGGAGATTATTTTGAAACCAAATCTTAACATTCATATTGTGAAATTCATCAAAGTGAGATTTATACAAAATCATTGGGGTTCTTGAGCAACTTACAGAAAACATTACTCAAAGAGGTATTTATGCTTTACATTGATATATCTTCACATTAAGGTGATTTCATATATCAAACTCTTCTTATTCATATCTTGATTGATTTGTTCAAGGTTGCATTGAGCTTAAAACTCTAAGGGTTAGAGTGAGCCTTGAACCATAGAAAACTGTGTTTGTGTTAAGAGCATCTTTTTCATTAATTGTTGTAATAGAGATAGGTGTGTAGACAAGGTTATATTGTAAAACTCAAAGTGTTGAGTGAACCTTGATTGGTTAAGAGGTTTGTGTTGTAAAACCCTAAGGGAATTGGGTGAGCCTCTATTGTATTCTCTCTTACTATATTAGTGAAAGGTTTTGTGAAATCCTTGAGTAGATAGCTCAAGGTAGTGGATTAGGTTTTGTTGGATAAACCGAACCACTATAAATCTTTGTGTTCATTGCTTCTTTTCTTGAACTCATCATTTCATACTTTGGTTGAACACCAAGTGTTTGATATTTGTTATCTTAGAAAGCTTGTTTATTTTATAAGAAGAAAAATCGGTTAAAACCTAATTCACCCCCCTCTTAGGTTTTTCAATAATTGGTTTTAGAACATGCAATAAAGTGAGTCATCTTATTAAACCTATCAACAACAACAAATATGCTATCTTTTCCACTTTGAGTCCTGGGCAATCTTAAAACAAAGTCTATAGATATATCAATCCAAGGTTGATTGGGCACAGGTAAAGGGATGTACATTCCATGAGGTTTAACCTTAGATTTTGCTTGCCTACATGTAATACACTTATCACAAATAGATTGCACATCAAGCTTCATTTTAGGCCAATAAAAATGCTCACGCAAAATATCTAAAGTCTTTTGAACTCCAAAGTGACCCATCAAACCTCCACCATGACTTTCCCTAACAAACATCTCATGAACAGAACAAATAAGTACACATAGTTTGTCTTTTTTGAAAAGAAATCCTTCATGCCTATAAAAATCACCAAAGGCACAGTTAGCACATGCATTCCATGATTGGCTGAAATCAGAATCATTAGCATACAAATCTTTAAGCAATTCGAAACCAAGCAATTTAGTTTGCAATTAAGTAAGTAATATGTACCTCCTGGACAATGTATCCGACACGACGTTTTCCTTCCCATGTTTGTACTTGATTACATAAGGAAACGTTTCTATGAACTCTAGTCACTTAGCATGTCTCTTATTAAGCTTACCTTGGGTCTTCAGAAACTTCAAACTCTCATGACCAGAATGAATAATGAATTCCCTTGGCCACAAGTAATGTTGCCATGTTTGTAGAGTTCTCACTAATGCATAAAGCTCCTTGTCATAAGTAGGATAGTTAATGCTGTCCCACTAAACTTTTCACTAAAGTAAGCAATAGGTTTGGAATCTTGCATCAAAACAACACCTATTCCAATCTCAGATGCATCACATTCAATTTCAAAAGCTTTGTCAAAGTTAGGCAAACTCAACAATAGTGCATTAGTTAGCTTATCTTTCAAAGTGTTAAAAGCCTTTTCATGCACTTCACTCCACTTAAAAACAACATTCTTTTTAACAAGTTCATTCAAAGGTGCAGCAATGGAACTGAAATCCTTAACCAACCTTCGATAAAAACTTGCCAGACCATGAAAACTTCTCACCTCATTCGCATTCTTAGGTATAGGCCAATCCTTTATTGCCCTTACCTTCTCTTCATCTACATTTATTCCCTGCGAACTAAAAACATATCCAAGAAACACAACAAATTCTATGCAAAACGTGTACTTCTTAAGATTAGCATATAATTAGTGCTCTCTTAACACGCTAAAAATGGCATGCAAATGTTTCCCATGTTCATCCAAACTTTTGTTGTATACTAAAATATCATCAAAGTAAACTACCACAAATTTCCCATGAAAGCACGCAAGACATGATTCATTAATCTCATAAATGTACTAGGTGCATTAGTTAAACCAAAAGGCATTACTAACCACTCATACAATCCATGTTTAGTTTTAGATGTAGTCTTCCATTCATCTCCCTCTTTCAATTTAGAGCCATGCAATTCATCTAGCATATCATCTAAGCGAGGGATAAGGTGTCTATACTTTACCGTTATCTTGTTAATGACTCGAAAATCCACACACATGCGCCATGCTCCATCTTTCTTTAGAACTAAGATAACAGGAACTGAACATGGGCTAAGACTCTCCCTTAAAAATCCCTTTTGCAGCAGCTCATCCACTTGTCTTTGTATCTCTTTTGTTTCTTCTAGATTAGCTCTATAAGCTGGTCTATTAGGTGTGGCAGAACCAGGTATAAAGTCTATTTGATGCTCAATGCCTCTAAACGTAGGTAATCCATGGGCTCAGGAAATAGATATTCAAAATCCTGTAATAAAGTCACAACAACACTAGGCAAAGATAAATTAAGGTCATTAGTAGAAAGATAAACATCCTTGTACATAAGTACAAGTATTGTTTTCCTTGCCATCATTACACTTTTAACCTCATGTTTTTTTGCAAACACACTCATTCTTTTGCTTGCTTATTTTTCTTCCTCCTTCTTCTCTCATTTTTGTTCACTTTTCTCTCCATTATTTTTCTTAATATCACTTGCTCTCCTTTTATTTTCTTACTCATTTTTCTGTCTCTCTCTTTTTGCACTTTCTTGCTATTCTAATCTGGTCTTCATAAGCTTGCAAAGATCTGAGAGGGGCTAATACAACTTTTTGATTGTTCATGACAAAAGAATATCAATTTTTGTACCCATCATGCAACACCTTCCTATCAAATTGTCATGGACACCCAAGCAAAATATGACCAGCATGCATTGGTGCCACATCACATAGAACTTCATCCTTGTACTTTCCAATTGAGAACAAAACTCGAACTTGCTTGTTCACTTTCACTTCTCCAGAACCATTTAACCAGTGTAATTTGTATGGTTTTGGATATCTCATGATCTGCAATTTCAATTTTTCTACCAACAAAGTACTAGCAACATTAGTACAACTCCCACTATCAATAATTAGAGTGCATACCTTGTCTTTCACATGGCATCTTGTGTGAAAAATATGTTCCCGTTGCTCCCCATCCCTATCATTCTTAAGTTGTATGCTTAACGCTCTCCTTGTAACTAGCAAATCTCCATGTACTGGTTCTTCCATTTCAACATCAGAACCTTCTTTCAATGGTGGCATCTCATCATCACTTGAGATTTCACCATTTGCCCTTACAACCATAACCCTTTTGTTGAAACCTTCTGAAGCAATATGTTTGAACCATTGACACTTAAAGCACTTAATATCACATGATCTAGAATGTGGTTTAGATTCAAATTTAATTTCCAAATTACCTTTAAGACGAATCAAAACAGAATTCTTCAACTTTGCTTCGTCTTTTGTTTTCAATCCAGTTTTGTTGTCATTCCAATTTGATGTAGAACCATAGGATGAGCTAAATCTGAATCTCTTTGCCTTGATTTGCTTTTCCACTTTAATAGCCTTATGCAATAAATCCTCCATCTCTTCATAATGTTGCAACTCAACCACATCAGCAATTTTCCTATTTAATCCACCAATGAATCTAGCCATTGTTGCTTCTCTATGTTCATCTATGTTTGCTCTAATCAAGGTGATTTTCATCTCCTTGTAATAATCCTCCACACTTTTAGATCCTTGAACCAGCCCTTGCAACTTCCTATATAAATCTCTATAGTAATGGCTGGGTATGAATCTTTTGTGCATCATCGTCTTCATCTCTTCCCATGACTAAATTGGTCTTTCGTCATTCCTGCGTCTATTGATCACCAATTGATCCCACCATATGCTTGCATAATCTGTAAACTCTACAGCTTCTAATTTTACTTCCTTTTCCTCATAGTAATTATGGCAATCAAATACATGCTCAACATTTATTTCCCAATCCAAATACAATTCAAGATCATTCTTTCCTTGAAAGGCTAGAATTTTCATCTTTATGCTGCCTAAATTGTTGTCCCTTTTGAAATTGAACTTCTTGTTTTGTCTATGACTTGTCCTTTCCAATTCAGAATTAGCTTATTCTTCTTCATCAGTTTCATGTTTTGTTTTCAAAACAGAAGAGGATTTCAATTCTCTCATCCTAGCATTCAACAATTTGAATTGATCTTGGACAGCCTTGATGAACAATTTCATATATGTATCATGTGATTCGCCTCATTCCTTACTTATGTTGTTAACCTGTGCAAAAGGAAAAGAAAAGAAAAAAACAAATTTGTTCATCACACTCCCTCACGTGTTTGCACTCAATCAGATATGTAACCCTCGTGTTTTACTCTTTTTGGCTTTTTTTTAATGATATTCACTATTGCCTTTTACCACTCAAAAACCCTAGTTGCCTCCTTTATGTTCTTAAAGGAATTACAAACTCAACAAATTCAAAGAAGTAGATAGCGACAATCTCAAAAACTAGAGTGTTAAAGACTTAGTTGAAGTAATTTAGATATTCGAAAATCAAAGATGACCAACTCTATAGAACCAAGAAAATTAATAAAACTTCAAAAAGAAGCAAAACACATATGAAAGAAACCACTAGAATCAGCAAATTGTTGGAAACCAAAACACACAGAAACAGCCTTGTTCTTGTTCTTTCCTATCTTTTTTTTTCTTTTTTTTTGCACAATTTTTTTTAATCAGAAATAAGGTTCACAAGATTCATGAAAGACAAGAAGATACGAATTTCAGCAATATTGACTCAAACTCAATAGCAAGATTCAATATTTCAAAGAATTTAGATCAAGAGTCAATCAAAAATCAAAACTTTTATAAAAAAAAGTTCTAAACAGTGCAAGAATTCAATTAAATTCAAGAACCTTTCTCAAGATTGCAACTTTTTTTTTCCGAGAATAACAAATATCTGATTTTTTTTTTGAATTAAGAATATCAAGAAACAAAAAAAAAAGCGATAAACAAACTTGCCTCGGAACCAAAGATCTGATACAAATTGATACGGACTCTCTAGGCGACCAGCCCTAGGAACCAAAATCTCAACGAATTAGAAACCCTAATTACACAAGAAACGTATTGAAGAAAATCAGAATTAGAACCTAAAGGAAACTAAGGCCTTTAAACCCTAATTCAGAGACGCCACAAAGGTTAAACTAAGTCAAGTTCATGCATTCAATCAAAAACACAAGAAAACAAAAGCTAAGGCTTTTCCTGAATAATTCTTCTGAATTGATGTTAATCTCCAAACAATATATAATTAATGTCCTTAAATAGAAAACATCTAAAAGAAACCCTAAACTGACTTGGGCCTGATTACGAGTAGATTGGGCTAATTATTCTTTAAATAAAAAGTCTTAAAAACATAATCTGATAATTAGAATTAAAAGCCCAAAACGAAATTACGCATGATAATTATAACAAAAAGGCCCAAAAACTACAATTAAAGAAAAATTCTCTAATTAGCTCGTGCACTCTTGTTGATCTTCCAAATTTAACCCTTGCACACATAGATATGTAACCTCCCTTGGTGAAGCTTTGAAATCTTCAAATTTTGCAGTTTCTTTATATTGAACATCTATTATCAAACTTTGTAAAGCTTCTTTTATCCTCTTTGTCCTTGCCCTATTTATTGGATCACCAATTCCATACAGAGGATCTACACAATATTTGATATCATCAATTTGTTTGGAAGCTTCAGCTTGATCAGCACCTTAATCTCCATTATAATGTGAAGATATATCAATTTGAAACACAATCACCTCTTTGAGGAATAGTTGCCAAGATTGCTCAAAATTCACCTTTGAATGTAAAACTCCTTCTTGAATGATTTTAACAAGATTGATGTTTAGAAAGGGTTTTGGAATGTTTTCAAGATGTTATAGGATCAAGATATACAATTTTTTTTGCTCAAAAATTGTTCTTTTAAACAATTCCAAAGGTTTTGATATATATAGGTTTGTTCCCAATAGACAAAAATATAACTAATTTCTCACTAAAATTTGCAGATGACATTTTTCATCTTGCAATCGACTATAGGGTTGTCTATAAGTTGACAGATGAACAAATTTGACAGCACATTCATCCACAAGATAAACCAACTTGTGGATGATACTTTGACCATTTTAGGTTGACCGAAGCATGTTCATTTGTGCATCCACAATACTCTAACACACAAATGATGATTTCAATCCACCATATAAGTTATGGTATCAATCTAATAAGAGTTTATGAAACATTTAAATTTTGAAATCACAATGCTTGATTTTCGAAATACCCAAAATATATTTTAACATATTAAAACCATTTTGAAATAATGTTTTAAGTTCATAAAACAACCTTTAAAAACGATTAATCAATTAGAGGTAAAATTAGAGATATCCAAAATATATTAAACTCTAAAACTATACCTCTAGTTCCTATCTAATCCAACAAACGATTGTCTTCAAATCTTGATAGTCTTGACTCGAAATCATGTCCTTACATGGATTAAATCATTGAATCCAAAAACTCTATCACTTGTACAAGACATTAGTCATCATCAATGTTTGTCACTAATCAAAATTAAGGTATTAAATGCTTTAAGTATTTCATATATAATTCCTATTTTTAATTAATATAATTGTGTGAATTAATTGGATTGATAACCTAGTTAATAAATATGATTAAATAGCTAGGATTATTAATATTGTATTAATGATTCGAGCAGCATCTACTAGTTTAATCGAGTTTCAGCTCTTGATTGAATTAAATTAGTAATAGAATTATATAATTTAAATTGTATATAATATAAATTGATTGTTATATAAAGTTTAATGTTAGTGATTAATTATTTACTTAATACAATTTGATTGAGCATCCTATTAATGATGGTTGGTATTGGTGTTTAATTAAATTAGATATTAATATGTCAAAGGTAATTGGATTAATCTAATTACTAAGGAAATGAATCTGTCTGAGTTGATCAGGATTCTAAAACCAGCTATTCAATAATTTGAGAGTCATGCGATAGCCTTCGTCAATTTTATAGAATTTTAACTGACTTTTATAAATTTATTAGGATTCTAAGAAATTTTATTGTGGTTTTCATATAAGACTTTTTTTATTGTTGATACTTTTATATATTTTCATTTTGAAAATAAAAAGCATTCACACAACAAAAAAAGTTGTTTATTCTCAAAATAATTCTTGTCATGCCAATGCAAGAATATTTATTTGTTTAATCTCAATAAAAAATCATAAATTAACATAAATTGATAATAATAATATAATGTTCATAAATAAACTTCTAGTTTAATATTATCAAAATTCTCAACGTTATTCCACATATTGAGTGAAATATGATCCACTTTCTCTTTGTTGTTCTTGACTTTCAAAATATAGATTGAAATTCTAGGTCCGTGAAAATTCAAGTTGGCCCAACCCAATACGATCTTTCTCCTTGGCTTGTCGGGACAGGCCAATTAGGGCCAATTTTTGACTAGGCCAAACCTATGAAACACTTAAAAAATATATAGTTTTCATTTAAAACTGTGTTGTTTTTATTGTTGACAAAGCTTGTCGTACGACTCTCAAATTTAAACCTAACAATTCCTATGTAGATAGGGAAAGTAGGGATCGAATCTATAGAGATTTGTCAACTCTTAAATTAAAATCATTAATCGGAAAGGGTTTTGCGGGGGTTTTTGGTATTTTGAGAAATAAGATAATGACAACAATTAAAATAAATAATTTTTGGGGTTTTGGATTTTTGAATAGAATTAAAAGGAATTTGGAATACAAATGATATAAAAAGGCGTTAGCAATGAAAGACCTAAAGCTTTTAATGTCTTAATTTTGATTAATGACAAACATTGATGAGGACTAATGTCTTATTTGTACAAGTGATAGAGTTTTTGGATTCATGATCTAATCCATGCAACAACAAGATTTCAAGTCTTCAAGGAAGTATACAAGTCAAGACTATCAAGATTTGAAGACTAGCTTTTATTGGATTAGATAGGAACTAGAGGTATAGTCTTAGAGTTATATATTTTGATATCTCTAGTTCTACCTCTAATTGAGTAATGGTTTCTAAAGGTTGCTCTATGAACTTAAAACGTTATTCAAAATGTTTGTTATGTTAAAATATGTTTTGGTATTTCGAAAACCATGCATCTTGATTTCAAAACTTAAATGGTTCATAAACTCTTGTTGGATTGATACCACAACTTATATGGTTGATTGAAATCATCATTTGTGTGTTAGAGTATTGTTAATACACAAATAAACATGTTTCAGTCGACCTAAAGTGGTCCAGGTATCGTTCATAAGTTAGTTTATCTTGTGGATGCATGTGCTGTCAAATTTGTTCATCTGCCAACCTGTGGACGACCATGAGGTCGACCGCAGGTGAAGTGAGGTCGACCGCAAATGAAGTCCCGGTCGACCGGAGGATGAAAAATCATCATCCGGTGGTTGTCCAGTGAACTTGAGGATGATAGTGCGGACGACCAAGTCTGATTTGCGGTCGACCGCACTTCCTGAGTGGGTTTCCAACAGCTTCTTTTTTGACCGTTGGGAACAAACCTTTAAATACCAAAACCTTTGGAATTCTTTCTAAGAAGATTTTTTGAGCAAAACATTGTATATCTTGATCCTATAACATCTTAGAAACATTCCAAAACCCTTTCAAAACATCAATCTTGTTAAAATCATTACAAGGGTTTTTACATTCAAAGGTGTATTTTGAGCAATCTTGACAAGCCATTACTCAAAGAGGTGATTGTGATTCAAATTGATATATCTTCACATTAAGGTGATATCTATCAAACTCTCTATCTTTTATTATTGATTGTAATTGTATCAAGGTTGCAAGTAGCATAAAACCCTAGTGTTAGGGTGAGCCTTGTGTAGGTTGTTTTGTATTCAAGGTTTGTTTGTAAACCTTTGGGTGAACCTTGAATTGAATTGTTGTGTAGGATTCACTAAGGAGAGTGGTGGGATTATTGTATTCAAGGTTGTGTTGTAAAACTCAAGGGTGAGTGAGCCTTGATTGGTTTAAGAGGTTATTTGTAAAACCCTAAGGTGATTGGGTGAGCCTCTTTTGTATCTCATTTATTTGATAGTGAAGGGATTTGATATAAATCCTGAGTAGGTAACTCAAGGTTTGGATTTAGGTTTTGTTGGATAAACCGACCCACTATAAATCATTGTGTTCATTGCTCTAATTTCTGCATTTTACTTGAACACAAATTATTTCTAACAAAACAATAGCACAACAAGGTGTTTGATATTTGTTTTTCAAAGAGGTGTTTTAATTGAATTAGATTGAAAAATCGGATAAAAAACCTAATCACCCCCCCTCTTAGGTTTCAGCAATGAACTCGTATCAAGTTATTTTTTTTTTCAGGATTAATTATAGATAAATACATTATTAAGTAGTTGGTTTTAGAATCCCGATCAGCTCAGACAGATTCTATCCTTACAAATTAGATTAATCTCGATCAACCTAGACAAATTAATCTCTAATTTAATTAAACACCACTAGCAACCCGCGTGTATAAGATGCTCAATCAAATTGCATTAATAAATAAGGCATCACCAATATTAAATTGTATATAACAATCAACTTAATTATATATAATTTAATTATATAATTCCGCAACTAATTTAATTAAGTCAAGAGCTGCAACTCAATTTAAACTAGTAGATGCTACTTGAATCATTAATACAAAATAATAATCCTATCTATATAATCACATTCATTAACTAGATTGTCAATCCAATTAATAAACATAATATATGTTTAAAATAGGAATTATATAAATACTCAATTAATATATATATATATATATATATATATAAAGAAAGATTGGATTTATATTAACTAAACAAATTAGGCGATTCAACCGGCCATTTAAATAAATTAAACTAAAAGTATGAAGGCTGGCCTTCCATAAAAAGGAATTAAAGATATAAAAATAAATTAAACTAATTAGGTGACTCAGCCATCCATTTGCGATATTTAAAGTGCATAAAGAAAAATAAAAAGACTAAGAGGGTAAACCGATCATAAGTCCAGTTAAATAAATCCAAATAGAATGAAAGTATAAAGAAAATTATCTCATATTCATTTATAATAACTTAACACATATCCTTGCTAACAAAAGAAAATTACTCACAATACATATTTAATAAATATAAGATGGAATTATAAACATTGGAAAGAAAATTTGAAAGATAAACTCCCCAAAAATATTGAAATTATCCGGACCTAATTTCTTTACTAAATTTTACAAAAAAGACTTAAAAAAAACTATTCTAAAAATTATAGAAATTATATTAATATGAAGATAATAATAAAAGAAAGAAATTATAAGAGAAATGGAGAAGATTGAAGCTAAATTGGTGTCCCAAATGAGAAAGAAAGCTAGCATATTTATAGGGAAATTTCTAGGGGTAAAATGGTTTTTTTACTTCCGAACACTATAGCGGGTTGACTTGTTGACTTTGACTAGCTGACGACGATGCTCATGACGTAAAGCAGTGATGTCATCATTGATGAAGGTACTGTTCACCGGAGTTACTGTTTATCGATTTTTGTTTTCCTTTTTTTCTTCTTCTCATCTTCATTCTTATCTTCTTTGATCTCCAAAATATACAAAATACACTGAAAAACTTATAAACAAAGAGATAGAAAGGAAATGTGAAATCTATCCATTAATAATTTAATTAACTGATTTTTAAACAAAATATAGTAATTAAGTAGTATAAAAATTAGTCATATAAACACATAATACAAAAATAGTCATAAGAGTACATTAAATCCCCCAAACTATTTATTTGCTTGTCTCAAGCAAAATATAAACACAAAATGTACAAGTATTGAAAAAACCTAAGAGGGGAGTGAATTAGGTTTAACTGATTTTTTAGCTTAAATCAAACAATGCTTTTAAGACAACAAAATATCAAACACTTGGTGCTCAAACAAGTGTGAAATAATGTGTTCAAGAATTTTCAAAGAACACAACGATTATAGTGGTTCGGTTTCCCAACAAAACCTAATCCACTACCTTGAGCTATCTACTCAAGGATTTCACAAAACCTTTCAATAATTTAGTACAAGAGATTACAATAGAGGCTCACCCAATTCACCTAGGGTTTACAACACAAACCTCTTACCCAATTAAGGTTCACTCAACACTTTGAGTTTACACTACAACCTTGATTATCACTTATCTCTAAATAACAATTAATGAAAATAGAAACACTAAGACAATCGCATTATCTATAAATCAAGCCAACTTTACACTTAGAGTTTTAAGCTCAATGCAACCTGAATAAACTAACAATATAAGAACTGAAGAGTTGATATAAATATCACCTTAAGTGAAGATATATCATTTTGAAGCATAAGTACCCTCATGAGTAATATGTTTTTTTTAGATGCTAAAGAACAACCAATGATTTGTAAAGACCCTTTGGATGATTTTCACAATATAAGTGTTATGAAAGGGTTTCAAATGATTTCAAGTGTCTATGAAGAGTAGGAATAGAG
This sequence comes from Apocynum venetum, assembly GCA_019593545.1. Lineage (NCBI taxonomy): Eukaryota > Viridiplantae > Streptophyta > Magnoliopsida > Gentianales > Apocynaceae > Apocynum > Apocynum venetum. The sequence continues at coordinate 2,329 of SRSM01000094.1, read as the reverse complement.
ATTTTGCTCAAAAAGTCGTGGTTGTGATTTTTTAAACCAATTGGGTGTATTTATATGTATGCACCAACGGTCTAAAAATGATTGTTATAATCCTACTAAGGAGAAGTGCAGTCCATCGCATATCAGATGGTCGTCTGCACCCATCATCCGCAAGTTTTCCAAAGAGCTTTGGATATACTGCGGACGATGATCTGAATAGTTGGTCGACCGCAACCATTATCCGCAAGTGTTCCAGAGAGCTCTAGACATATTGCGAACGATGAGCTGAGAAGTCCGATCGACCGCCACCATCATCCGCAAGTGTTCAGAGAGCTCTGGACATTCTGCGGACGATGAGATGAGAGGTTTGGCGACCGCATGATCTGGGGTCGACCAACTGTAGTTAGTTGGTTGACCGCACATGCATTCAAACTATGCAAAACAAGATTCCAATAAACCAAGAGTTTGTAGAATACATTTCATAGAATTTAAAGTATGTGCATATATTTTGAAAATCATTTCAAAATACCCAACTTATGTTTTATCGATATGAAGTGCATTTTAAAAAACATTTCACTTTTATTGAGCAACCTATAGAAATTATTACTCAATTAGAGGTAAGACTAGAGATATCAAAATATATTAAACTCTAAAACTATACATATAGTTCCTATCTAATCTAATAAAAGCTTGTTTTCAAAACTTTATAGTCTTGACTTGTATACTTCCTTAAAGACTGAAATCGTCCTTGCATGGATTAAATCATGAATCCAAAAACTCTCATCACTTGTACAAACAAGACATTAGTCCTCATCAATGTTTGTCATTAATCAAAATTAAGACATTAAAAGCTTTAGGGTTTCAAGTATAAATAACTTAAACAAGATTAATAAGTTAACAAAGTGTGATATTATTTCAATACAACTTTCACAATTAACCCCCTTTATTTGAAAAGCAATTGTACTCGTGTGCTTGAATATCATTTACAGGTTTAACATTAATATTCAAAGTTAACAAAATGTGACTGTGAAAAACATAAAATCCTTAATAATTTTGTTTTTTGAAAACATGATAGAAGTATAATTAAAAGATAACAAAGTCACTATGTAAATAAAAATACATTCTTAGTTTTCAACACAACTTTAAAATTGTAAAGTCACATACTCTCCACTAATGATGAAAATTGGTCTATCTGGGTCAAATAGCACTTTTAAGCTTGTAATGTTAAACTTAGGATTTGGCTACAAACACGAAGGATAAGAAATACAAAATATTTCAATAGTGCAAATTGAGTATGAATTATACCTCTTTGAAGAAAACCCTATCCATAATATCTCTTCATTTATTTTATTTTCTTTTTTTTCACATTTTTTAATAGTTAACACATGATTAATACATTCTCAATAAAGATCTGGATAGAAAAGTAATAAATGAGGCTATTTATCAAAAAATTAATGGTAATGAAATCATTAATGCATGTTGGCTCAAAGGTAGGATCGAGGGATATATAAAGTATGGTTTGTTCAGAAAGGCTCAAACTATCAAAGAATACCTTATGTCATCCCCAAACAACCAAGATCTTAATAAATTTCGTCTCAAGCATGTGAAAGAACAAATTCTAGCGTGTAGAGAGTGACCTTAAATGTACTAAAAACACAGTAAACTTACATTATCATCAAATCACAATACCAATGTTTTTAACTTTGGATTTCATAACAAAAGATTTAGCCACATTAGTTTAAATAAGAAAATTTTTGTCAAATTACGAATATATTCAATTGATTTATTCGAAAAAATGTTACATAAAGGGATACAATTATAAAAGATTGAAAAATTTAGCACAAAATTACCTAACATCTTAAAAGTTAAAATACATGCATGATTTATTCAACAAACAAAAAAATTAAAAAACAATATTTTAAAGGTGTGGATCAAGAATCAAATGAGTTTAATCACTTGACTCTTTACTCAAGCTACCCCCCACATTTAGGGATTACATTGTCCCAATGTAAAAACACACAAAGTTGAAAAACAACAATATATTTCACAGTTTTTAATCAAAAGAAAATAACACACATTTATTTAAAAAGAAAAAATTACAACTTTAACTCTAAATCCACTGAATCTCTTTTTTGCTTGTTACCTAAAATTAACTAGTTAATTGGAGGTACTTGTATCTGTCTCTAGTACAAAATCTACTAATTAATCCAATAGCTCATTGGTTGTGGGTGCAGTTACAATTATTCTTCGTGCTACTGGAGATAGAAGTTATGTGTAACAGCTATGTCAAGAAATGCTAATAAATCATTAAAGTAGTGATCAACATTTAAAAGACCAATTGGTTTAGTGT
>SRSM01000093.1:0-133459 GCA_019593545.1 Apocynum venetum | reverse complement strand
AATATGTACCTCCTGGACAATGCATCAGCCACAACGTTTTCCTTCCCATGCTTGTACTTGATTACATAAGGAAACGTTTCTATGAACATCTAGCCACTTAGCATGTCTCTTATTAAGCTTACCTTGGGTCTTCAGAAACTTCAAACTCTCATGATCAGAATGAATAATGAATTCCCTTGGCCACAAGTAATGCTGCCATGTTTGTAGAGTTCTCACTAATGCATAAAGCTCCTTGTCATAAGTAGGATAGTTTAATGCTGGCCTACTTAACTTTTCACTAAAGTAAGCAATAGGTTTGAAATCCTGCATCAAAACAGCCCCTATTCCAATCCCAGATGCATCACATTCTATTTCAAAAGCTTTGTCAAAGTTAGGCAAACTCAGCAATGGTGCATTAGTTAGCTTATCTTTCAAAGTGTTAAAAGCCTTTTCATGCATTTCATCCCACTTAAAAACAACATTCTTTTTAACAAGTTCATTCAAAAGTGCAGCAATGGAATTGAAATCCTTAACAAACCTTCGATAAAAACTTACCAAACCATGAAAACTTCTCAGCTCGTTCACATTCTTAGGTGTAGGCCAGTCCCTTATTGCCCTTACCTTCTCTTCATCTACACTTATTCCCTGCGAACTAACAACATATCCAAGAAACACAACAGATTCCATGCAAAACGTGCACTTCTTAAGATTAGCATATAATTGGTGCTCCCTTAACACACTAAAAACGGCATGCAAATGTTTCACGTGTTCATCCAAACATTTGTTGTATACTAAAATATCATCAAAGTAAACTACCACAAATTTTCCCATGACAACACGCAAGGCATGATTCATTAATCTCATGAATGTACTAGGTGCATTAGTTAAACCAAAATGAATTACTAACCACTCATACAATCCATGCTTAGTTTTAAATGCAGTCTTCCATTCATCTCCTTCTTTCATGCGAATCTGATGATATCCATTCTTTAAATCTATTTTAGAAAACAATTTAGAGCCATGCAATTCATCTAACATATCATCTAAGCGAGGGATAGGGTGTCTATACTTTACCGTTATCTTGTTAATGGCTCGACAATCCACACACATGCGCCATGCTCCATCTTTCTTTGGAACTAAGATAACAGGAACTGAACATGGGCTAAGACTTTCCCTTAAAAATCCCTTTTGCAGCAGCTCATCCACTTGCCTTTGTATCTCCTTTGTTTCTTCTAGATTAGCTCTATAAGCTGGTCTGTTAGGTATAGCAGAACCAGGTATAAAGTCTATTTGATGCTCAATGCCTCTATAGGGAGGTAATCCATAGGGAATCTCCTCAGGAAATAGATCTTCAAAGTCCTGCAACAAAGACACAACAACACTAGGCAAAGATGAATTAAGGTCACTAGTAGAAAGATAAACATCCTTGTACATAAGTACAAGTACTGCTTTCCTTGCCATCATTACACTCTTAACCTCATGTTTTTCTACAAAAACACTAATTCTTTTGCTTACTTCTTTTTCTTCCCCCTTCTTCTCTCATTTTTGTTCACTTTTCTCTCTCTTTTTGCACTCTCTTGCTATTCTAATCTGGTCTTCATAAGCTTGCAAAGGTCTGAGAGGGGCTAATACAACTTTTCGATTGTTCATGACAAAAGAATATCGATTTTTGTACCCATCATGCAACACCTTCCTATCAAATTGCCATGGACGCCTAAGCAAAATATGACCAGCATGCATTGGTGGCACATCGCAAAGAACCTCATCCTTGTACTTGCCAATTGAGAACAAAACTCGAATTTGCTTGTTCACTTTCACTTCTCCAGAATCATTTAACCACTGTAATTTGTATGGTTTTGGATGTCTAATGGTCTGCAATTTCAATTTTTCTACCAACAAAGTACTAGCAACATTAGTACAACTCCCACTATCAATAATTAGAGTGCATACCTTGTCCTTCACATGGCATCTTGTGTGAAAAATATGCTCCCGTTGCTCCTCATCCCCATCATCCTTAGGTTGTATGCTTAATGCTCTCCTTGTAACTAGCAAATCTCCATGTACTAGTTCTTCCACTTCAACATCAGAACCTTCTTCCAATGGTGGCATCTCATCATCACTTGAGATTTCACCATCTGCCCTTACAACCATAACCCTTTTGTTGGAACATTCTGAAGCAATATGTCCGAATCCTTGGCACTTAAAACACTTAATATCACGTAATCTAGAAGGTGGTTTAGATTCAAATTTAATTTCAGAATTACCTTTAGGAGGAATCGAAACAGAATTCTTCAACTTTGCTTCGTCTTTTGTTTTCAATCCAGCTTTGTTGTCCTTCCAATTTGATGCAGAACCATAGGACGAGCTAGATCTAAATCTCTTTGCTTTGATTTGATTTTCCACTTTAATAGCCTTGTGCAATAAATCCTCCATCTCTACATAATGTTGCAAGTCAACCACATCAGCAATTTCTCTATTTAATCCACCAATGAATCTAGCCATTGTTGCTTCTCCATCTTCATCTATGTTTGCTCTAATCATGGCGATTTCCATCTCCTTGTAATAATCCTCCACACTTTTAGATCCTTGAACCAGCCCCTGCAACTTCTTATACAAATCTCTATAGTAATGGCTGGGTATGAATCTTTTGTGCATCACTGTCTTCATCTCTTCCCATGACTGAATTGGTCTTTCACCATTCCTGCGTCTATTGATCACCAATTGATCCCACCATATTCTTGCATAATCTGTAAACTCCACAGCCGCTAATTTTACTTTCTTATCCTCGGAGTAATTATGGCAATCAAATACATGCTCAACCTTTCTTTCCCAATCCAAATACAATTCAGGATCATTCTTTCCTTGAAAGGCTGGGATTTTCATCTTTATGCTGCCTATATTGTTGTCCCTCTTGAAATTGAAATTCTTGTTTTGTCTATGACTTGTCATTTCCAATTCAGAATCAGCTTCTTCTTCATCATCAGTTTCATGTTTTGTTTTCGAAACATAAGAGGATTCCAATTCTCTCATCCTAGCATTCAACAATTTGAATTGATCTTGGACAGCCTTGATGAACAATTTCATGTCAATATCATGTGATTCGCCTCCTTCCTTACTCATGTTAACCTGTGTAAAAGGAAAAGAAAAAAAAAACAATATTGTTCCTCACACTCCCTCACGTGTTTGCACTCAATCAGATAGGTAACCCTCGTGTTTCACTCTTTTTGGCTTTTTCTTTAATGATATCCACTCTTACCTTTTACCACTCAAAAACCCTAGCTGCCTCCTTTATGTTCTTAACAGAATCACAAACTCAACAAATTCAAAGAAGCAGATAGCGACAATTTCAAAAACCAGAGTGTTAAAGACTTAGTTGAAGCAATTTAGATATTTGAAAATCAAAGATGACCAATTCTATAGAACCAAGAAAAATAATAGAACTTCAAACAGAAGCAAAAGACATATGAAAGAAACCACTAGAATCAGCAAATTGTTGGAAATCCCAAAACACACGGAAACAACCTTGTTCTTGTTATTTCCATTCTTCCTTTTTTTTTCGTTTTTTTTTTGCACGATTTTTTTTAATTAGAAACAAGGTCCACAAGATTCATGAAAGACAAGAAGAAACGAATTTCACAAATAACTCAAAATCAATAGCAAGATTCAATATTTCAAAGAATTTAGATCAAGTCAATCAAAAATCAAAATTTTTATAAGAAAAAAGTTTTGAACAGTGCAAGAATTCAATTCAATTCTCCCTTTCTCAAGATTGTAACTCTTTTTTTTTTTTTACTTGAGAATAACAAAGATCAGAATTTTTTTTTTTGAATTAAGAATATCAAGAAACGAACTTGCCTCGGAACCAAAGCTCTGATATCAATTGATACAGACCCTCTAGGCGACCAGCCCTAGGAACCCAAATCTCAACGGATTAGAAACCCTAATTACACAAAGAGCGAGTTGAAGAAAGATCAGAATTAGAACCTAAAGGAAACTAAGGCCTTTAAACCCTAATTCAGATACGCCACAAAGGTTGATCACTCCTTTGATAAGTCAAGTTCATGCATTCAATCAAGAACACAAGAAAACAAAAGCTAAGGCTTTTCCTGAATAATTCTTTTGAATTGATATCTTCCTTACAAAGTATTATATGAATGGTATTTATAATAGTAAAACCCTAAATAATTAAAAAAGCAAATTAAAAAAAATCTAGAACTCCTAAATCACTAAGGAAATCAGATTACAAATTATATTTGGAAGCTACTGAAATTTATTATATAAAATCTTCCAAATCCTATTTAAGATAGAAAATCTTCAAAGCATCCACCAAATTTTCATGCACTCTTGTTGATCTTCCAAATTTAACCCTTGCACATATAGATATGTAGCCACTCTTGATGAAGCTTTGGAAGCTTCAAGTTTTGCAGTTTCTTTATATTGAACATCCATTATCAAACCTTGTAAAGCTTCTTTCATTCTCTTTGTCCTTGCCCTAGTCATTGGACCACCAATTCCATGCAGAGGATCTACATAATATTTGAAATCATCAACTTGCTTGCGAACTTCAGATTGGTCAGCACCTTGATCTCCATTATTAAATCTATTGAAACCTAGCCAACACCTAAGAATGTAGGGGAAGTTAGAAGTTTTCATGGTTTTGCAAGTTTTTATAGACGGTTTGTTAAGGATTTTTCTAGCATTGCTGCCCCTTTAACTGAAGTTATAAAAAAAAATGTCGAATTTAAATGGGGGGATGAACAAGAAAGAGCATTTAACATGTTAAAGGCAAAATTAACTTCTGCTCTTATTCTTGCTTTACCTAACTTTGATAACACTTTTGAAATTGAATGTGATGCTTCGGGAGTTGGTATTGGTGCTGTCCTTTTTTGCAAGGAGGAAATCCAATTGCTTATTTTAGTGAAAAGTTGAATGGAGCTACATTGAAATATCCAACTTATGACAAAGAAATGTATGCTTTAGTAAGAGCATTGGAAACATGGCAGCACTATCTTCTTCCTAAAGAGATTATTATCCATACTGATCATGAAAGTTTGAAGTATCTGAAGGGACAAAATAGGTTGAATAAACGACATGCTAAATGGAGTGAATTCATTGAATCGTTTCCATACATCATCAAGTACAAGAAGGGAAAGGAAAATGTTGTTGTTGATCCTTTGAGTCAAAGGTATACACTAATGTATGAGAAAGAATTGTATGAGAAAAACAATGATTTTAGCAATGTTTATAATGCATGCGAGAATGCTAGTTTTGATAAGTTCTATAGGCATGATGGTTATCTATTTCGCATGAGACAACTTTGCATTCCTAATTCTTTTGCAATCCAAGAATTAACATAGGCATCATTTCTAATCTCCTCTAATTATTGAATTTGCAATTTTCAATGAGATTGTACATCATCAAGATTAAGATGACATTGTTTTATGTCCCAAAATGCCTTATGTTCTAATGCTACAGGGAGATGACAGGTCTTACCATAAACCAACCTAAATGGTGACATACCAATAGGGGTTTTGAATGCTATTATGTACGCCTAAAGAGCATCTCCCAATCAAAGGCTCAAGTCTTTCCTATTAGGATTGACTTCTTTAGCTAGAATAGACTTAATTTCCCTGTTAGAGATTTCAGCAAGTCCATTTGTTTGAGGATGATAGGCAGTAGAAACCATATGAGAAACATGATATTTTTTAAACAGAGTTTCTATTACCTTGTTGCAAAAATGCATACCTCTGTCACTAATGATGGCCTTTGGAATTCCAAATCTATGGAATATGTTGTCCTTGATAAATGTCACAACTACTTTGGAATCATTCATTCAAGTAACCTTATCTTCAATCCATTTGGAAACATAATCCACTGCAAGTAAGATCTAAGTATTTCCAAAAAACGAAGGAAAAGGTCCCATGAAATCAAAAAGTTCACAAACTAATATAGTTTTCAAAGGCATTTCATCTCTCTTGGATATATTACCAACTCTTTGGCATTCATTGCAAGATTTAACAAAGTAATATGCATATTTGTTAAGAGTAGGCAAATCCACTTTTAAGAATTTTTCTGGCAGTTCTTTTTTGTCCAAAATGACCTCCACATTCAAAAATATGACAAAAATTCAATATGGATTGAATTTCATTATTTGGAACACATCTGCGTATGACATTGTCTGCGCGGCTTTTGAATAGGTAGGGATTATCCCAAATGTAGTGTTTTTAGTCATTCCTACTTTTATCCTTCTGAACCTTATATAGATTATTTGGAAATACTTTGGTAACAATATAATTAATCATATCAGCATACCAAGGTATAATTCCATACAATGCATAAAGATGCTCATCAGGAAATGAATAAGAGATAGGAGATACTTCCCCGTCATATGTCAGTCGACTCAAATGATCAGTAACAAGATTCCCTGCTCCCTTATCTCGGATTCAAGGTCAAATTCCTGGAGTAATAAAATCCATCTGAGTAGTCTTGGTTTAGACTCCTTCTTTAACAAGTACTTTAGAGCTTGCATGATCTAAATAAACAATCACCTTTGTTCCCAACAGATAAGATCTAAATTTCTCTAGAGCAAAAATAATATAGTAGAGTTCCTTCTCAGTTGTGGTATAATTGCATTGGGCATCATCAAGTAATTTAGATGCATAATATATCACATGAGAAACTTTATCTATCTTCTAACCTAGAACAGTTTAAATGCATGTTTGCAACCTTCATCAAAATTGAATTTATTTTCTTTTTGTAATAATAGCTTGCACAAAGGTTGAACAGTTTTAGAGAAATCCTTAATAAACCTTCTATATAATCCAGCATGGGCTAAAAAGGATCTTACCTCTCTTATCGTAGAAGGATAAGGAATAGATTTAATCACATTAATCTTGGCTTTGTCAACAGCCAGTCCTTTTGGTGAAACTACGTGCCCTAAAATAATTATTTGTTCTACCATAAAATGACACTTTTCATAATGGAGAACAAGGTTAGTTTCAACACACCGTTTAAGCACAAGTTCCAGATTTTCTAAACATGAATTAAATGAATTTCCATAGACAGTGAAATCATCCATGAAAATTTCAAAGATATTCGTGACAAAATCAGAAAATAAGGACATCATGCATCTTTGAAAGGTAGCAGATGCATTGCATAGACCAAAATGAATTCTTCTATAAGCATAAGTACCAAATGGCAATCTGAAAATAACCAGAATAACCATCAAAGAAACAGTAATAAGAACGACCAGATAGACGTTCTCACATTTGATCCATGAAAGGAAGGGGAAAATGGTCTTTCCTAGTCGATGCATTAAGTTTTCTATAATCTATGCAGACTCTCCAACCATTTTGCACTCTAGTAGGAACTTTCTCACCTTCAGAGTTATCCACAATAGTTATTCCACTTTTCTTTGGAAAAACATGTACAGGACTTACCCAATGTGAATCTGTGATTGGGTATATGATACCAGCATCAAGAAGTTTTAGAATTTCAGTTTTTACTACTTCCATCATAGGAGGGTTTAGTCTCCTTTGTGACTCTCTGGTTGATTTAGCTCCATCTTCTAACAATATACGGTGCATGCATGTTGATGAACTAATGCATTTAATGTCGGCTAAAGTCCATCTGATGGCAGTTTTGTTGTCCCTAAGCACATAAACTAACCTCTCTTCTTGGGAAAATGAGAGATTGTTAGCAATGATAGCAGGTAAAGCATTACCTTCACTCAAATATGCATATTTCAAATGAGAATGTAAAGTTTTAAGCTCAAGTGACGGGGGACAAACAACATATGGTAAGATTTGATTATGTGAGTTAGGTAATGCAATTTTTGAATTACTAACAAGACATGCAAATAAATCCTTGACAGCTAGTTTGAGTTCATTGTCACATTCCACAGATAAAGACAAGCTTTTTTTGGATTAGATAGGAACTAGAGGTATAGTTTTAGAGTTTAATATATTTTGATATCTCTAGTCTTACCTCTATGAACTTAAAATTTTATTTCAAAATGTTTTTAATATGTTTTGGTATTTCGAAAACCATCATGATTCCAAAAATTAAATGGTTCTTAATCTCTTGTTGTATTAATACCATAACTTATATGGTTGATTGAAATCATCATTTGTGTGTTAGAGTATTGTTAATACACAAATGAACATGTTTCAATCGACCTAAAGTGGTCCAGGTATCGTCCACAAGTTAGTTTATCTTGTGGAGGCATGTGCTGTCAAATTTGCTCATCTGTCAACTTGTGGACGACCATGCGGTCTACTGCGGTAAAGTGAAGTCGACCGCAATATGAAAATCATCATCTGAAGGTTGTCTAGTGAGCTTGCGGATTATGGTGTTGACGACCCGTCTGATATGCGGTCGACCGCACTTTTCCTGAGTGGGTTTCCAATAGCTTCATTTTTTACCGTTGGGAACAAACCTTTAAATACCAAAACCTTTGGAATTCTTTCTAAGAAAAATTTTTGAGCAAAAACATTGTATATCTTGATCTTATAATGACGAGCGTGTCGTTGCGCTATCAAATTAATACCAAACTCAACCAACTTATATAGTTAGGGCAAGTAAGGGTTGAACTGACGAGCGTGTCGTTGCGCTATCAAATTAATACCAAACTCAATCAACTTATACAGTTAGGGCAAGTAAGGGTCGAACCCACAGGGATTTGTAATATTTTAGAACAAGTAAACTAATCAAGATTATGGGGGAAATATTTGATTTTTATTTTAAAAGAATAAACTTTAAATAAATTTACTCACAAATTGATTAAGAATCAAAGAAAAGAAAAACGTTAGCAAGGACTTTGTATTTCGGTTTTACTTATTCGGGATTAATCATTGATAATAACCTATTTGAGTAGTGACTTAGAATTTCGCGTAGCGCAGCAAATTCCGATTCCTATAAAGTTAGGTTAATTTCCGAAAAGCACGACAAATTAACTTTAACCTAATTAAACTAAATTACCGAATCGCTCGCATAAAATAGTCAATTAAGTTATTCAGCTCGAGGACAACATCAACACAAATTACATAAAGTTAATGGCCGATTAAAATCATGCAATTCGTTTCAAACAATTCCCTATCAATTAATCAAACCGATTTATCAAAGTTCACTTGGACGAAAACATCTCACCGAAACTAAAAACTTAAATGCAATATATGACAATGATAAATAACAAGTTGTCAAAACCAAAAAGAATCTTGAAGATGTTATCAACGTAATCTCATTCCGATAAGTACCTTACATGTTGCACATATTTCAAAAAAAGAAACACATATAGCGAGGACTCATTATGTCGATTTCCGAGAGTCGACCTTGTCTACATGCAAGAATCAAGTGCTGCATACTACTTTAGGCAAGTAGAAAATCCTGGGGTTAAAGAGTCCTAAGACATAAAAGCTAACTGAAAATTCGAATGGACGCGTAGATGACATGATTCAATCTCTGAGAGTGGACGCGTATTGTGACGCCCACTTTTGCCTTGCGCGTCCACTTGGTCTCCTTGCGCGTCCACTTTCCTGTCCAACTTCTGGGGGGAGGTGAATGGGGACTGCTGCTATACTGCGCATTCTTTTAAAACTCATCGATTTCTCCACAACATCTTTATCTTAAGACCTGAAAAAAAAGAGTTAAACTTAATACACTAATGCAGATTACTAGGCTAGAACTATATCACGCCCATTCCATTCCTAGACATAGCTCTCTACTAGGACTCATGGATGGCTCAGGTAATTGTCCTAATTTCACTCTCAAAGCTAGTGACCTTGACTTCGTTGTTCTTATGTCTGTAAAATTAGTATAGGCTGGCATACTCTCAAGAACTATGCTCTTGAGATGAAGTCGGAATAATATTGGTATCACAAAATTTCATTACAATATCATCTGGCTTAGATATAATAGGATACTATTCCTTATCCACCAGAGAACAAGTTGTATAAAAGAAAGGGGCCTATGAAAGTAATATGATAAACAATCCTGAATCAAAGTTAGATTTTCCATTAACCTATAGATAAGTACATTGCCAAAGAGAAACTACATAATCAGACTATATTGAGATAAAGATACATAAAAACAAACTAATCAAAAACAAAAGAATACAATTCAATTGAATTCCTAGAGACCAATAAAAAAAAGAAAAAGTACTTAATCCCAATTAAAAAGCCGGCGGCCCAAATTTGACACGTTTGGCATCAATAAACAACTAAGTGTCAAGTAGGGCGACCCACAGAGATTTGTAATATTCTTTAGAACTAAGTAAACTAATCAAGATTAGGGGGGGAAATATTTGTTTTATTTCTAAAAGACTAAACTTAAATAATTAGTACTCACAACTATTAACGAATCAAGATAAAAAAACGTTAGCAAGGACTTTGTATTCGGTTTTATTTATTGGGATTAATCATTGCGATAACACTATTGAGTAGTGAACTTAGAATTCGCGTAGCGCAGCAAATTCTCAATTCCTATAAAGATTGGTTAATTTCCGAAGAAGCACGGCAATTAACTTTAACCTAATTAAACCAAATTACCGAATCGCTCGCATATAAAATAGTCAATCAAGTTATTCAGCTAAGGACAAACATACAACACATTACATAAAGTTAATGGCCGATTAATAAATCATGCAATCGTTTCAAACATTCCCTATCAATTAATCAAACACAGATTTAAATTAATCAATAGTACTACTTTTGGTTACCGAAAAAGTGATTCTGCATAACCCTAGTTAATCACTATGCAAAACAATTAAGATGGCAATAATAATTGAAACTAACACAAATTGATAGCAAAAAACCAAGAATTTTTCAAATACTAAATAAAAGTAATGATTCCTGAAAAGATCGGGTTTTTACTTACAAAAGTAAATCTCATATTCCCCGAATAAATGTAACACCCTAATACATGTCCGCCAACTATAAACTTTTACTCACAATCAAAAGAAAACATCCATAGAAGAATAAGGGACAGAGAGAAACTCATTAGATGGAAATACCGATTTCCGGATAGCTCCGACCTTGATTCCCACAATGCTGGGAAGAAAATATCTACAGGTGCTTGACACCCTACAACTAAAGCTATTAAGGCCTATAATATAGTAGAAAAAGCGTCCTAGGGTGTTTAATACAGATGTCCTAATTCAAAACTACTAAAAAAGCTGCAAAAAACTTGAATTCGGAGAGTGGACCGCGCGTCTGTCAAAGTGGACGCGTGAGCCGCCAAACTACTGAGAATGGCGCGTGGAAGAATAGGTGACGCGTCCACTATTTGACTTACTTCCTTGGAAACTAAATTGCTTGGTTTTGAATTGCTTAAGGATTTGTATGCTAATGAGTCTGATTTCAGCCAATCATGGAATGCATGTGCTAAGTGTGCGTTTGGTGATTTCTATAGGCATGAAGGATTTCTGTTCAAAAAAGACAAACTATGTGTGCCTATTTGTTCTGTTCGTGAGATGTTTGTTAGGGAAAGTCATGGTGGAGGTTTGATGGGTCACTTTGGAGTTCAAAAGACTTTAGATATTTTGCGTGAGCTTTTTTATTGGCCTAAAATGAAGCTTGATGTGCAGTCTATTTGTGATAAATGTATTACATGTAGGCAAGCAAAATCTAAGGTTAAACCTCATGGATTGTACACCCTTTTACCTGTGCCCAATCAACCTTGGATTGATATATCTATGGACTTTGTTTTAGGATTGCCCAAGACTCAAAGTGGAAAGGATAGCATATTTGTTGTTGTTGATAGGTTTAGTAAGATGGCTCACTTTATTGCATGTTCTAAAACCAATGATGCAACACATATTGCTGATTTGTTCTTCAAGGAAGTGGTTCGTTTGCATGGGTTACCAAAGACAATTGTCAGTGATAGAGATGTTAAGTACTTAAGTCATTTTTGGCGCACTTTATGGAATAAATTAGGCACTAAACTCTTGTTTTCTACTGTTGCACATCCTCAAACAGATGGACAAACTGAAGTAGTTAATAGGACACTCACTACATTGTTGCGTGCTATCATTCAAAAGAACTTAAAGCAATGGGAGAAGTGCTTGCCACATATTGAGTTTGCATATAATAGGACTGTTCATTCTACTTCTTCCTATTCTCCTTTTGAGGTTGTTTATGGCTTTAACCCTTTAACTCCTTTGGATATTTTCCCTTTACCTGCTAATGAGCATGCTAATTTTGATGGAAAGAAAAAGACAGATTTTGTGAAGGAATTGCATGCAAGGGTTCGAGATAACATTGAAAGGAGGAATGAGCAATATGCCAAGCAAGCCAACAAGGGGCGTTTGAAAGTTGTTTTCCAACCTGGAGATTGGGTTTGGGTGCATTTACGAAAGGAAAGGTTTCCTTCACAAAGGAAATCAAAATTGCAGCCTAGGGGAGATGGTCCTTTTCAAGTCTTGGAGAGAATCAATGATAATGCTTACAAACTGGATCTGTCAAGTGATTATGGTAATGTTAGTGCTACTTTTAATATGGCTGATTTATCTTTGTTTGATGCAGGAGATTCGAGGACGAATCTTTTCGAGGAAGGGGGGAATAATGGAGATCAAGGTGCTGACCAATCTGAAGTTCGCAAGCAAGTTGATGATTTCAAATATTATGTAGATCCTCCGCATGAAATTGGTGGTCCAATGACTATGGCAAGGACAAAGAGAATGAAAGAAGCTTTACAAGGTTTGATAATGGATGTTCAATATAAAGAAACTGCAAAACTTGAAGCTTCCAAAGCTTCACCAAGAGTGGCTACATATCTATGTGTGCAAGGGTTAAATTTGGAAGATCAACAAGAGTGCACGAAAATTTGGTGGATGCTTTGAAGATTTTCTATCTTAAATAGGATTTGGAAGATTTTATATAATAAATTTCAGTAAGTTTCCAAATATAATTTGTAATCTGATTTCCTTAGTGATTTAGGAGTTCTAGATTTTTTTTAATTTGCTTTTTTAATTATTTAGGGTTTTACTATTATAAATACCATTCATATAATACTTTGTAAGGAAGATATCAATTCAAAAGAATTATTCAGGAAAAGCCTTAGCTTTTGTTTTCTTGTGTTCTTGATTGAATGCATGAACTTGACTTATCAAAGGAGTGATCAACCTTTGTGGCGTCTCTGAATTAGGGTTTAAAGGCCTTGTTTCTTTTAGGTTCTAATTCTGATCTTTTTTCAACTCGCACTTTGTGTAATTAGAGTTTCTAATCCGTTGAGATTTGGGTTCCTAGGGCTGGTCGCCTAGAGGGTCTGTATCATTTAACCTTTTCATTATCTACTTCAATTTCATGTTGACTAACAGCATATCCTAAAAATATAACTTTAGGCACACAAAATGAACATTTAGCAAGCTCAGCATACAACTTTTGTTCTCGCAAAGCATCAAAAACAGTTTTAACATGCAAAATATGATCATCAAGTGATTTGCTATATACGAGTATATCATCAAAGTAGACAACAACAAATTTTCCAATAAAACTACGAAAAACATGGTTCATTAATCTTATGAAAGTACTAGGTGCATTAGTTAATCCAAAAGCCATAACTAACCATTCATATAAACCATATTTTGTCTTAAAAGCAATTTTCCTTTCATCTCCAATTCTCATACGAATTAGATGATAAACAGCCATTAAATCAATTTTAGAAAATATGCAAGCACCATGTAATTCATCTAGCATATCATCTAAACGAGGAATAGGGTGGCGATACTTTACCGTAATTTTGTTAATTGCTCGACAATCAACACACATTCGCCAAGAACCATCTTTTTTAGGCACCAACAACATGGGTACTGCACATGGACTCATACTTTCTCTGATCAAGCCCTTTAGACAACAATTCATCCACTTGCCTTTGTAACTCCTTGGTTTCTTCAGGATTACTTCTATAAGCTGGTTAGTTTGGAATTTGTGCTCCAGCAATGAAGTCAATTTGGTGTTCAATCCCTCTAAGCGGTGGCAATCCTTCAGGCATAATTTCGGGAAACAATTCTTCAAATTCCTGCAACAAAGTTTGAAAAGAACTAGGAATAGAAGAGAGATCTGGTTTAGAAGAAATAGTTAAATTCCCTCCTTTGAATACCAAAAGAAGCATAGATTTCCTAGATAGATATGCCTTTCGGACCTCACCCTCTCTTGTATAGAAACTGTCTTTTACCTCTTGTTTTGCCACTCGTTGCACACTATTCTCTCTTTTTGCATGTGCCCTCTCAAGATTCTTTTCCTCATGGCACATCCCCTCTATTTTCTCTCCTTTTCCCTCTCATTTCTCACACCTCTCATGGCTTTTCTCACAGCTCTCCTTTTGCTCGTGCATCTTCTTTTTCTTTTGTGCACTCTCACATTCACTCAATATTTTCTGATCTTCAAACACCTCTTTAGGTGACATGGGCAACAACTTAATAGGTTGCCCATCCATCACAAAAGAATATCGATTAGTGAAGCCACCATGCATAACTCGCCTATCATATTGTCAAGGTCATCCCAATAATATATGAGTAGAATGCATGGGAAAAACATCGTATAAAACCCGATCAGAATACCGTCCAATTGAGAAAAATATTAATGATTGTCTTGTAACCCTAAGATCTCTAGTATTGTTCAGTAATTGCAATATATAGGGATTAGGGTGTTTAGTTGTTTTCAATCCCAATTTATCAACTAAACTAGCATTAACAACATTAGTACAACTACCTCCATCAATGATCATGCTACACAATTTATCCTGTATGAAGCATCTAGTATGAAATATGTTTTCACGTTGTACCTCATTCTCCTTGGATTGGATGCTTAGTGCTCGTCTTGTGACCAAGCTGAAAACTGATCCTTCAAGGGCTGTTTCTCCATCATGTGCTACCTCTGAATCTTCTGCTAATAGTGGCATGTCATTGTAGTCAAAATTATCTCCCTCATCTTCACTCACTACTTCTCCATTTCGTATAACCATCACCTTTGCAGTAGGACATTAGGCTTGCCTATGTCCATATCCTAAGCATCTGAAGCACTTCAAATCTCTCAAAGAATCCTTAGATTTATCATCCTCAGGTTGTACTTTTGTTGTAGAAATATCTTTACTTTTTGTTTGCTTCAAATCTGCCCTTGAATTGGATCTCCATCTTTGTTGCCCTTCCAATTCGACTTCCATGAAGAAGTAGAAGTCAAACCAGATTTGTTCCTCATCTTTAATTGCTTCTCAACCTTAATTTCCATGTGTACCATATCCTCAAAATCAACATAATGATGCAATTCAACCAGGTTAGCAATGCCACGATTTAAACCAGAAAGAAATTGTGTCATAGTAGCTTCCTTGTCCTCCTAAATATTGGCTTGAATCATAGCCATCTCTATCTCTTGATGTCCTCTTCAATACTCTTTGATCCTTGGTTCAGTCTCTGTAAAAGATTGTACAACTCTTTATAATAATGTTGTGGTACAAATCTCCTTCTCATAATTGCTTTCATTTCAAATCATGAAGAGATTGAACCTTCTCCACTTCTACGCCTAGAAGTTGAGAGCTAATCCCACCACACACTTGCATAATCAGTGAAACCTACAACAACTAGTTTTACCTTCTTCTCTTTGGTGTAGTTATGACATTCAAACACACTTCGACTTTTTTTTTACCAATCTAAATATGGTTCTGGATTTCTCTTGCCTTGGAAAGATGGAATTTGTCATCTTGATTGACCCCAAGTTCCCATCTTTAAATTTTTATTTGTTGAAACGTGTAGAATCCGTGTCAAATTCATCTTCTAATTCATCCATGAGATTTCGTTTTGTTCCTCCAGATTGAGCACGACTTGAAGTGCCTTGCTCAATTCTCCCCAATCTTTCTTTCAATTTCTGGTTGTCACTAGCAAGATCTTCTTGTTGTGACAACATCTTTTGCATCATTCCTTGTATCGCCTCTAAGGTAAGTCTATCTTTTAATTTCATGATGTAAAACCTGCAATAAAGATGTTAGAAAAGAAAAAATCCTAAACTAACTCTCTCTCCCGTGTTTCACTCGACTATTTTTAAATCCTTCTATTGATCTCAGCAATTTTGACCACACAACAGCCTCTCTTTGAAGTTCTTATTTGAGTTAAGCCTTTACTAATCACTAAGAATGAGTTCTTAGTCTTTGCTAACCAAAACTCAAATAAAAAGAATGGATATTTGGTAAAAAGAATGAATCTGTATCCCCTTTTTTTTTCTTTGAAATTCGAAACAAAAAATCTCTCTTTTTTTTGCACAAACTTGGACTCAAACAACAAGAACAAATCTTTGATCTTTTTTCTAAAACTTGAAATCAAATCTCTCAATCTTTTTTTTTTGTTTTTTTTTTCAAATTGAAACAAAAAGATAATAAATAAGGTTATGTAATAACCTGTTTTGATACTATTACGAAAGATCATGAATTAGGAGTCTTTAGTTATCAAACAACTAAGAACCCTAATTATAAGTGGCGAAATTCTTAGAGAATTTCAAGGCCTTCTCTCACAAGAACTTTAAGAGAAAACTCAAAATTGTATTAAATGATAATCATCTGAATTGTTCCAATTACATATATAGAAGAAAGAGTTCAAATCTTTATTTGATTAGAAACTCTACTTATTTTAAAAGGAAACCAAATCTACTAAGATATCAAATCTACCCAAATTTCCTTATTAAAAAATGACAACAAATAAAACAATAAGTCTAATATATACCAAATTTGTCAAGATTTCCAATTTTTTATAGAAAACAGATAAACCCTAAAATCCTTATGAGCTGGATGAAATTCTTAAGTTTGGTGGGCTTGTAATTGGACTTTCTCCTTTGTATCAAATCTAATTAAATTCACAAGTATTGGACAGCCCATGCAATTTCCCTCTTGAGCAGATATCCAAATAACACAAAATATGCCCATTGAGTACATCTTTCATCTATTTAGCTATAGCTCTTGTAATTAGGCCTCCATCATAGCTCAAAGGATCTAACTTCTTATTATTTGTGCTTGAACTCGAATTTCTATCAATGTCATCTCAATGCTCCGCATCAAATAGGGAAATTAAATCAATACTAAAAAATGTGGTCAACCATAATAGAAAAGATTGGAGTGTACGATTGGGGGATGCATATGGGCATATATAACTACATATAAGATGATACGATCCTTGCTTATCTATCAAACAAGACCCGTAACAACCTTTTGATATATCAAAGATCACGAATTAGGAACCTTTAGTTAACAAACAACTAAGAACCCTAATTATAAGTGGTGAAATTGATACGATCCTTGCTTATCTATCAAACAAAACCCGTAACAACCTCTTGATACTATTACCAAAGATCACGAATTAGGAGCCTTTAGTTATCAAACAACTAAGAAGCCTAATTATAAGTGGCGAAATTCTTAGAGAATTTCAAGGCAAAGCTCTCTCAATAGCTTTAAGAGAAAACTCAAAATTGTATTTAATCATAATCATCTGAATTGTTCCAATTACATATATAGAAGAAATATTTCAAATCCTTGTTTGATTAAGAACTCTACTTATTTAAAAAGAAAAAAACCAAATCTATTAAGATATCAAATCTACCTAGATTTCCTTATTCAAAAAGGAAAATGAACAACATAATAAATCCAACAGATACCAAATTTACTAAGATTTCCAAATTTTTATAGAAAATGAATACAACCTAAATTCTTTATGGTATGGACGGAATTTCTAAGATTGGTGGTTTTGGAATTCGACTTTCTTCTCATTTGTATCAAATTTAATTAAATTCACAAGTTTTTGGTAGCCTATGCAATTTTCCTCTTGAGCAAATTGACCCAAATAACAGATAATAAGCCCATTAAGTGCATCTTTCATTTGTTTAGCTCTAGCTATTGTAATTTGACCTCCATCATAGCTCAAAGGGTCCAGCTTCTTCTTATTTGCACTTGAACTCAAATTTCCATTAATGATATCTCCATGCTCCGCATCATAAGACCCCTATTCAAACATCTCCGTATAGATTGATGTTTGGTAAAACATGCTGTAGAACTTGAACACAAAGCTTATTGGGCCATCAAACATACTCATTTGAATTTTCTTGTTGCTATAATTAATAGGAAATTACAAATTCAGGAATTGGAATAATATATTGCTCGAAAGAGTTTTAATCGGGGTGACAAGGTTTTATTGTATAATTCTAGATTGAAACTTTTTCCAAGTAAGTTGATGAGTAGATGGATATGACCTTTTTTCAAAGTCTTGATACAATGAAAGTTTTTAAAGTCAATGGCCATCATTTGAAACTTTACTATGATGAACTTGTCAATCAAGAGGTGGAGGCAGTAAAGATTCTTCAACCATCCTATTCAGAAGCATGAGCATGAACTTTGCTGATCCATGGAAGTTAAACAAAAGCACTTTTTGGGAGGCAACCCAAATGAGTATACTTTTCTTTTCTTCTCTATTTTGTTTTTATCACATTTAGGTGTTTTCTATTATTTGTTTTCAGGTATGGAAAAGGTCTCAATAGTCCAACCATTGTGGAAATAATAGATTACAGGACTACTGAAAGTGGACGTGCCATTCTCCTCTCACGCGCCAAGTGGTCATGTTGATCTTTTCTTCACTCATCCAAGTGGACTTTCCCCAAAATCGCGAGACCAATTTCTAGAAAAAAAGCAAAAATCATGAAATTACGTCGTTTCATTAAGTGACACCAACAATATAAACCCTTTTCTTTTTTATTTCTTTCTTATTTTCTTTTTTTTTCTCCTTCTCCTGGCTGCATATTTTCCTCTCCCTACGTCCGTTTCTTCTACAACAAAACCGTCCATCTCCCACATCCTCTATGCACGCCTTTCTCTGCTCCATGATCAAGCTAAAAAGTTTCCACTCACGGTTTGTTGTCTTGGTGGCCTTCTTGGTGCTCTTGGTGGTGCAGAACTCAGCTTTAAAAATGAGAGTTTTTCTTAACTTTTCAGAAGTTGCAATTTTGTGTTAGGATTGTTTGAATTTTGTTGTGAGATTTGTTTCTTTGTCATTGCATTGTTGGATTTTTTGTTTACATCATGCCTAGAACGAATTTAGATCATGCCCAGAGTTCAATTTGATCAATCTCGTTTTACCAATTTAGATAATTCTAATTGGTATGATTCTCACAAGGCCCGCACTTTGTTAATTGAGCATCCCCTGTCCCCTGATGCGGAATCTGTTTTTCATATTCGGTATACTTTTCAAACTCTTGGTGGGGAAGATATTCTTGATTTGGGCCAAGACTATTATCCTCAGCTTATTTGTGAATTTTATGATAATATAGATAATAAACATAGTGAGGATAACAACAAGATTATCTTTTTTGTTCGGGGTCATTTAGTTGATATTATATGTGCTTCTTTGAGGATGCTTGTTTTGTGTTTAGCTTGTACCAAAGAAAAACTGGAAGAGTGCGTAAAAAGTATAAGCTAATGGCTAAAGATCTTCAAGCTTTTCCACACCTCATTGTGAATATTCTTGGTCATAATGAAATCCCAAGTCATCATCTCATAATGAAATATGCTATTAAGATATTTATTTTCTTTATCGTTTAACTAATGGCTTAGGTGATACATTATCTGGTATTCCTTTGGCTTGTTTACTTATTGCTAATATATGAGAAGTTAAAGAGAAATCTCAAAAGAAAATTTTTCCACATGTTTTGCTTCTTTCTTGTTATTTTGAGCATTTCAAGATACCTATTGCTGACAGTTTTTCGAGAGCGTATCTCATCTTCCCGGGTTGTTTCCTTGGACATTTTAAGGTCTTTGGTTATGAGTATCATTGTGGCGAGTGAATGCATCCTTAAGTTGTCAGATAGAGCGGGAGCAAGGTCATATTCCCCCCAAAGAGTTCTAGTTCTAAGAGGTCGGTTTCTGAGCCTTCTGAGGAGGAGGATTCTGATGATGATGAAGAGATGGAGCACGAGATTCCTAATGTGCCTACATCTTCTGCTGGTCTATCCACTTCTCGTGAGGATTTGATTCTCGATCAATTAAATCAAATGCATATGAATCAATCTAAAATTCTCGAGAATCAAGTGCGTTAGGAGGCACAGTTGAATGCCATTGAGGGGAGACTTGTGGCTATTGAAGAACAAGTCTTGGCACTTCAAACTTCTCTTCCTTGATCTTCCCTCGGGTGACATCCTTCTTTTTCTCTACTTGTTTTTGGTTTTGTTGGTTTGTTTTTGTTGTTTTTCTTGTATTGATTATGTTGTGACATTGAGGATAATGTCTCGTTCCAGTGTGGGGGAGTCTTGTTTTTAATGTTTGTGTTTTTCTGTTTATCTGTGTTGTTTATGGTTTATGTCTGCGTTGTTTTAAAAACAAAGGAAAAAAAGTTTTGTTTTGTTTCATGCATGATTGTGTGTTTGTATGCCTATGATGGAAATTATACAAGTTTGTGTTAATTGATAGAGTTTCAATAATATTTGTGCTTTAAATTCTCTATTTATTATGAGAAATCTTGACACTCTACGAGTTTTTGTGAAAAGTCAAAATTGTCATTTATGGATGATTTTGTGATTAGTTAATTTGAATTGACCGATTAGATTGTGCATCATCAAGATAAATATGACATTCTTTAATGGCCCAAAATGTCTTATGTTCTAATTCTACAAGTAGATGACAGGTTTTACCATAAACCAACTTAAATGGTAACATATCAATATAGGTTTTGAATACAGTTATGTATGCCCAAAGAGCACCTAAATCTCCAGTCTTTCCTAAACAGATTTTCTACTACCTTATTGCAAAAATGCATACCTCTGCCATTGATGATGACCTTTGGAATTTCAACCTTATGGAATACGTTGTCCTTGACAAATGTCACAATTGCTTTAGAATCATTCGTTTGAATGACCTTAGCTTCAACCCATTTGGATACATAATCCACTGCGAGTAAGATCTAAGTATTTCCAAAAGACGAAGGAAAATGTCCCATGAATTCAATGCCCCATACATAAAAAGGTCACAAACTAAGATAGTTTTCAAAGGCATTTCATCGCACTTGGATATATTACCAACTCTTTGAAATTTATTGCAAGTTTTAACAAAGTAATATGCATATTTATTTAGTGTTAGTCAATAAAATCCACTTTCAAAAATTTTTCTAGTAATTCTTTTTGGTTCAAAATGACCTCCACATTCAAAAGTATGACAAAAAATAAATATGGATTGAATTTCATTATTTGGAACACAACTGCGTATGACATTTGTCTGCACAGCTTTTGAAAAGGTAGAGATCATCCCAAAGGTAATGTTTCAAGTCATTTCTAATTTTATCTTTTTGTAGCTTAAATTATTTGAAAATACTTTGGTAACAATAAAATTAACCATATCAGCATACCAAGGTATAATTCCATGCAATACATATAAAATTTTCATCATGAAATAAATCAAAGATAGGAGATACTTCCTCGTCATATGTTAGTCGACTCAAATGATTAGCAACACAAGATTCTCTGCTCTCTTCTTATCTCGAATTTCAAGGTCAAATTCCTAGAGTAAGAGAATCCATCTCAGTAGTCTTAGTTTAGACTCTTTTTTCTTTAACAGGTATTTTTAGATGATTAATAAACTTTAGAAGATTAATCCATCTTAGTAGTCTTTTCCTTTTTCATGATTTGCATAATAACAAACTGATGAAACATTGTATGAATATTGGAAAAGATTTAAAAGATTATGTACTAGTTGTCCTCATCATCAAATACATGAACAATTATTAATTCAATATTTTTATGAAGGTTTGATATCTTATGATAGGATGACAATTGATGCAGCTAGGGTGGTGTTTTTTAAGATAAAACCCCACAAGCTGCACATGAATTAATTGTTAACATGACTGCTAATTTACAATCTTTTAACACTATGAATGAATGATACTGTCAGGAAAATTAATGAAGTAGATACATCATCATTATCTACACAAATTGAGCAAAGATTAGATTATCTTACCAATTTAGTTGGTCAATTAGTTGGGAAAAGAATCAATGCACCAGTAAAAACATGTGAAACTTGTTTAGGCAATGACCATCGTACAGATTCCTATCCTACTCTCTTTCAAGAGGAACAAGCCAATGCCATAGGTAATTTTCATAACTAGGCTCAGAGAAGACACAATCCATTATCCAAGACATACAATGAAGGTTGGAGAGACCATCATAACTTTTTATGGAGTAACCAAGGGGGTTAGGCCACCAATGAACCCACCAGGCTTTGTTCCTAATCAACACTAAAATCCTCCTCAACCTCTCCTGAATCAACAACCGAGTATGTCTTTAGAAGATATGGTCAAATCTCAAGCTTCAAGTTCTATATATTTGCATAGAGATACCATGTCCTTCCAAAAGGATACAAAATCCAGCATTCACAATTTGGAGAATCAGGTAGGACAAATGGTTTATGAGTTAGATCAATTGAAAACACAGCTTTTCAATAAACTTCCATCACAACTACTCAATCCCAGAGATAATGCTAGTGTCGTAACATTGGGAAAGGGAAAACTGTCGAAAGAATCCAAGAGACCAGAAGAGAATAAAGGCACAAAGAAAACACCTCTTTCAAGCCCAACACCTTCTGATAAAATCCCTCAAATAGGAGAATCTTCTTCTTCTATTCCCAAGATAAGTCCTCATTTCCCTAATAGGTTAACTAAGAACAAGAAAGACGAAAAAGAAAAAGATGTTTTGTAGATCTTCAAGAAAGTTGAAGTCAACATTCTTCTTTTGGATGCAATAAGACAGATTTCTCTTTTCCATCTAAAGTTTATTAATCTTCTAAACATTCTGGAAAATACACTAAGATGAACACAATAATAAAAAAAAGAAATGGAGAAAATTGGAGCTAAAATTAGTGTTGAAATTATAAAAACAAGCTTATTATTTATATGCACAAAAATCAGGGATAAAATGGTAATTTCACACCCCAAAATCTTGAAAATTCAGTTGGTGGTCTAATTTCCCCACACATTGCCACGTGTCGCGTCCTCATTGGACCATGTCACAGTTTCTATAAGCGCTACGTGTCATCTTCTGATTGTGCCACATCATCGAATGACATTGATTTTTATTTTATTTTTATTTCCTCAACATTTCTTTTTCTTTTTATCTCCAAAATGAACTAAAATACACTGGAAAACTATCAAACAAAGAAATAGAAAGGAAACATGAAATATATCCATTAAATAATGCAATTAACCAATTTTTAAACAAAATATAGTTATTAAATAACATAAAAATCAATTAATTTTTTAGTACATCAGTATCTAATTCAAATCCTAATTCAATAAATTTTGAAAATAAACCTGAAATAGGAGAATCTTCTTTTGTACCTAAAACGAATCCACAATTTCCTAATAGATTGACTAAAAATAAGAAAGATGTCCTAGAAGTATTTTAAAAAGTAGAAGTTAATATTCCCCTTTTAGGTGCTATTAGACAAATTTCTCATTATGCTAAGTTCTTAAACGAATTATGTACTAATAAAAAGAAACTTAGTGCTAATGAGAGAATTAGTGTGGGGGAATGTGCCTCTGTTGTATTCCAAAAGAAACTTTCTCCTAAACAAAAAGATCAAGGTATGTTTGCAATTCCTTGTACTATTGAAGACAAAGTTGCCTCAGGATGCATTCTTAACTTAGGTGCTTCAATTAATGTTATGTCTTTCTCAATCTATAATTCTTTAAATTTGGGACCATTAAAGCTTACCATAACTGTTATTCAATTAGCTGGCAGGTCCGTGGCCTATCTTGAAAGCTATAGAAGATGTTTTGGTTAAAGTAAACGAGTTAGTGTTTCTACAGACTTCTATATTTTAAAAACAGAAGATTGTCAAAATTCTCCTTCTCATTCACCTATTTTATTAGGAAGACCATTCTTAAAAACTGCTAGAACTAAAATCAATGTAAATTAATGTACTTTATCCATGGAATTTGATGGTGAAATTATTTCATTTAATATATTTGATGCTATGAAGTACCTCTTGATTATTGTTCTACAGTTTCATTTGTTGATATAATTGATTCATTTCTTAATGATATATTTGATTTGAGTTATAATGAAATGATGCAATCAATTATGAATTGTATTGATGAAAATATTTTTGATACTTTATCTGTTGAATGTGATTATGAACTTAAAAAAGCTGTAAAAGAATTATCTGTATGTTCTGAAGTTGATTAAAAAATTGCATTACCTAGTTTTTATGATAAAATGATGCCATCTATTATTTGTCCTCCATCTTTGAGCTTAAACTTTTACCGTCTAATCTTAAATATACATATTTAAGTGAAAGTGAAACATTACCTATTATTATTACTAATAATCTTTCATCCTCTTAAGAAAATAGACTAGTTTCTGTGCTAAGAGATAATAAAATTGCTATTGGTTGAACATTAGCTAACATTAAAGGAATTAGTCTATCTACATGCATGCATAGAATACTTTTAGAAGATTGTTCTAAACCAACAAAGGAATCGCAAAGAAGATTGAATCCTCATATGATGGAAGTGGTTAAATATGGAATATTAAAATTACTTGATGCTGGTGTCATTTATCCTATCACATATTTACATTAGGTAAGTCCTGTACATGTTGTACCTAAGAAATCTGGAATAACTATTGTTGAAAATCAAGAAAGTGAAATAGTTCCTACTAGAGTGCAAAATGGTTGGAGAGTTTGTATAGACTATAGAAAATTAAATGCATCAATTAGAAAAGATCATTTTTGATACAAACCCCGTCCTAACCTGTAGAACGAAACTGAAATCAATAAAGTCATCCAAGAATCGTTTCTAGGTGGTTGCTATGGTGGAACCGCGACCCATTGCTTATATGACAAGTAAGAACCTTGGTATAAGAAAGACGCCACAATCAACCCACCAAGTATTGATTGATAAGTCAATAACGAATGTTCTTCAAAGAACCAAAGAGAAATAATCTCTACATCTTTATTGATAAACTGATATTCTCCTTCTTACAAAGTATTATATGAATGGTATTTATAATAGTAAAACCCTAAATAATTAAGAAAGCAAATTAAAAAAAAAAACTAGAACTCCTAAATCACTAAGGAAATCAGATTACAAATTATATTCGGAAGCTACTGAAATTTATTCTATAAAATCTTCCAAATTCTATTTAAGATAGAAAATCTTCAAAGCATCCACCAAATTTTCGTGCATCTTCCATAAGGAATCAAATTAGACTTTGACTTGAACTCCAAGAATGAAGCACCGTAAGATAGTTGACAGTTTGACCTCCGACTTGATTTGGATTCATCTTGGGCTTTTCTAAGCACAAAAATTCTTCAATAATTAGCAATTAAAACCTCTTTGAACCTTTTCTCATCAATTTTTCCTCTTCCATTCATGGATCAAACGTTGGACCAACTAACTGATCGTTCTCATTATTGTTTTCTTGATGGTTATTCTGGTTATTTTCAAATTGCAATTGCCCCCGAAAACAAAGAAAAGATAACATTTACATGTTCATTTGGAAACATATGCATATAGAAGAATGTCTTTTGGTCTTTGCAATGCACCTGGAAATTTTCAACGATGTATGATGTCCATTTTCTCTGATTTTGTTAAAATTATTATTGAAATTTTCATGGATGATTTCATTGTCTATGTAAACTCATTTGATTCATGTTTGGAAAATTTGGAACTTGTACTTAAAAGGTGTGTTGATTCTAATCTTGTTCTTAATTATGAAAAATGTCATTTTATGGTAAAAAAATGACTTGTTTTAGGGCATGTTGTTTCTGCAAAAGGACTTGTTGTTGATAAGGCTAAAATAGATGTGATAAAATCTATTTCTTATTCTGCTACGGTAAGAGAGGTAAGATCATTTTTAGGTCATGTTGG
Organism: Apocynum venetum; assembly: GCA_019593545.1. Taxonomy (NCBI): domain Eukaryota; kingdom Viridiplantae; phylum Streptophyta; class Magnoliopsida; order Gentianales; family Apocynaceae; genus Apocynum; species Apocynum venetum. The sequence continues at coordinate 107,607 of SRSM01000093.1, read as the reverse complement.
ATTTTATCATCCATTTAATTTTGATAAAGGTTGTAAACAAGCTTTTAATTTTTTTAAAAGAAAAGTTAATTTCTTCACCTATTATACAACTTCCTAATTGGAATTATCCGTTTGAAATTATGTGTGATGCAAGTGATAAAGCAATTGGAGCTGTTCTAGACAAAAAAATAGATAAAGTTCATCACGTGATATATTATGCCTCTAAAATACTTGATGATGGTTAGTGTAATTATACCACAACTGAAAAAGAATTTTATTATGTTATTTTTACTTTAGAAAAATTTAGATCATATTTATTGGGAATTAAAGTAATTGTTTATTATGATCATGCAACCCTTAAATACATGTTAAAGAAAAAAGAATCAAAACCAAGACTTCTTAGATGAATTCCTTTACTCTAAGAATTTGATATTGAAATTCGAGATAAAAAAGGAATAGAGAATATATTGTTAACTTCATTGTTGACAAAGTTTTTCCTAAAAAATTGTTTAAAGCTCAAAAGGATAAAATTATAAATAATTCAAAACATTATCTTTGGGATGATCCATATCTTTATAAAATATGTGCAGATTATATAATTCATAGATGTGTACCAAATAATGAAATTCAATCTATATTGAATTTCTATTATTCATTTGAATGTGGAGGTCATTTTGGTAAAAAACGAACTGCTCGTAAAATTCTTGAACATTGATTCTTTTGGCCTACTTTATATATGCATATTTCTTTGTTAAAACATGTAATGAATGTCAAAGAGTTGATAATATTTCCAAAAGAGATGAAATGCCTTTAAAGGCTATTTTAGTTTGTGAAATTTTTTATGTTTGAGGCATTGATTTTATAGGTCCTTTTCCTTCTTTTTTTTGGAAATATTTATGTTTTACTTGCAGTGGATTATGTATCTAATGGATTGAAGTCAAAGCCACTAGAACAAATGATTCTAAGGCAGTTGTATCTTTTGTAAAAGATAACATATTTAATAGATTTGGAATTCCTAAAGCTATTATTAGTGATATGGGTACACATTTTGTAACAAAGTAGTAGCAACTCTTTTTAAGAATTATCATGTATCTCATAGAGTTTCTACTGCTTATCATTCTCAAACTAATGGACTTGCAGAATTATCCAATAGAGAAATTAAGTCTATTCTTAAAAAAATTAATCTTAATAAGACTGGAGTCTTCGTTTAGCTTATAGAACTACATTTAAAGCCCCTATTGGTATGTCACAATTTAAGTTAATTTATGGTAAATCTTGTCATTTACCTGTGGAACTAGAACATAAAGTATTTTAGGATATTAAACAATGTCATCTTAATCTTGAAAATGCACAATCTTATCGAAAATTACAAATTCAAGAGTAAGAAGAGATTAGAAATAATGCCTATTATAATGCTTGCATATTAAAAGAAAAGTTGAAAATTTACCATGATAAATTTCTTTCAATAAAGAGTTTTAACATTGGTGATAAAGTTTTACTTTATAACTCTCGTTTGAGACTTTTCCCAGGGAAATTAAAGTCAAGGTAGATTGGTTCATTTGAAGTTATTAATGTCTTCAATCATGGTGCAGTTGAGATAAAAAGTTTTCAAACAGGTAAAGTTTTTAAAGTTAATGGACATCTTCTCAAATCATTTCAACAAGGATTTGATGGGAAAATTATTAAGACTATTGATTTTGAAAATCTACCATCAGAGGATAATTGAGATCTATATTTGTCGAGTCTGAGACGTTAATTCAAAAGATGACAAATGGCTCTTCTAGAATCCACAATGTGGACCAATGAGGACGCGACACGTGGCGAAGTTTGGGGAAATTAGGCCACCAACTAAATTTTCAAGACTTTGGTGTGCAAAATGACCAATTTGCCCCTGATTTTTGTGTCTATAAATAGGAAGCTTATTTTTATGATTTCAATTCCAATTTAGCTCCAATCTTCTCAATTTCTTTCTTTTATTATTGTCTTCATCTTAGTATATTTTTCAGAGTTTTTAGAATAATATTTTGTAAAGAAATTATGTCCGAATAATTTCAATATTTTCGGGGAGTTTATCTTTCAAAATATACGAGTATAAATAACTTAAGCAAGATTAATAAGGTAACAAAGTGTTATATAAATTTCAATACAATTTTCACAATTAACCCCTTTTTATTTAAAAAACAATTGTACTCGTGTGCTTGAATATCATTTACAAGTTTAACATTAACATTCAAAGTTAACCAAATGTGACCGTGAAAAACATAAAACCCTTGATAATTTTTTTTTTAAACATGCTATCAATATAATGAAAGGATAATAACAAAGTCACTATGTAAATAAAAATACATTCTTAGTTTCTCAACACAACTTATAAACTTGTAAATTCACATACTCTCCACTAGTGATGAAAAATTTTGGTTGATTTGGGTCAAATAGGACTTTTAAACTTGTAATGTTAAGCTCGGGATTTAGCTACAAACGAAGGATAGGAATATACAAAATATATCAAGAGTTTAAATTGAGAATGAATTACCACCTCTTCACGAAAACCTTAGCCATGATATCTTTCATTTCTTCTTCTTTTCGTTTTTCTTTTTTTTCTCTCTTTTTCTTTTGAAGAGATCAAATAAATGAGCTTTATACCTTTCGATTTTTTTTTACAATATCTCAAAATCCTTTATCAATAGTGTTCATAACTTTTCGATACAGATTAACACGTTTAATACATTCTCAATAAAGTATCTGGATAGAAAAGTAATAAACGAGGCTATTTATCAAAGAAATTAAATGGTAATGAAACCATTCATACATGTTGGCTCAAAATAGGATCGAGAGATATTTATAAGTATGGTTTGCTCAGAAAGGCTCAAACTATCAAAAAAGGTCTTATGTCATCTCCAAATCGACCAAAATCTTATTTAAATTTCGTCTCAAGCATGTGAAAGAACAAGTTCTAGTGTGTAGAGAGTGACCTTAAATGTACTAAAACACATAGTAAACTTACATTATCATCAAATCACAATACTAATGTTTTTAACTCTGGGTTTCATAACATAAAAGATTTAGCCACATTAGTTAAATAAGAATATTTTTGTCAAATTGTTAAGATATTCAATTGATTTACGAAAACAATTTTACAGAAAGGGATATAATTATAAAAGGATTGAAAAATTTAACACAAAATACATGCATGATTTATTCAACAAAATAACAAGTTATTAAAAACAATGTTTTTAAAGGTGTGGATCAAGAATCAAATGAGATTAATCACTTGACTCTTTACTCAAACCACTCCCCACACTTGGGAATTACATTGTCCTCAATGTAAAAACACACAAAGTTTTAAAAACAACAACATTATTCCACAGCTTTTAATAAAAAAGAAAACAACACACATTTATTTAAAAAGAAAAAATTACAACTTTAACTCTAAATCCACTGAATCTCTTTTTCGCTTGTTACCGGAAATTGACCACTTAATGGGAGGAATTTCTGGATTTGTATCTGGTACAAAAGTTACTAATTCATCCAATAGCTCATTGGTTGTGGGTACAGATACAATTATTCTTCGTGCTACTGGAGATAGAAGCTTATATGTAACAGCTATGTCAAGAAATGCTAGCAAACTATCAAAGTAGTGATCAACATTTAAAAGACCAATTAGTTTAGTGTGCAGTTTCATGTTAAACCAGAATGTTAAATTGAACAAGCATTCTAATACCTTATATCCTCCTGGTATGACTATTAAGGCATCACAGTTATGCAACATGAGTGTCATGCGTTCATAAAATAATTTTGTTTGTACCTCATGTCCAATTGTTTTTCCATATATTTGTTTCAGAGGAGTGGGAATTACACCTACCGCGAGAACTTTGTTTGGCTGATTTGTTTCAATCTGAACAAGTGTTTGGTATGACTGGTGTGCTCAAGCAACCTCTCCAATTAATCCAGCATTTCCTTCTCCGTATACTAGACCGATCTTTCGATGAGCTAGTAGTCTTCCCAATTGGATAGCAGCAGTTAGATGCGAAACAGTAGCACCCACGGGCGTTCCTCCAAACACTGCGATATTTGTTAGACTTCTGATTGATGAACCTTTCATAGTAACGACTTCAAAAGTGATTCTTTTACATACTAAAAAGAAAACAAACAAATAAAACAAATCAAGGAAGAAATAAATAAAAACAAGTAGTTGTGATTGTGACTCACATCTTCCTCTGGTTTTACGTCCAGTAATGTTTTCAAACACCTTCTATGAGTCGGGGGTATGCTGCTCATCCAGCTTTCTTAAAAACTGGCAAACAGGATCATTTAAATTCAGATATCGAAGACTGTACCGGAGTTGTTCAATTTTGAATTGTTTCCATAACCCGAGAATTTTCATTTGAACGTATCCACTAGAATGTGAATCAAGAGTCAGTTTGATATCATCTAATGACTCTTTACCATCTCGAGAAGGCTAATGTAATGGCAGATGCGCTTAGTCACAAAGGTCATGAAAAATTGGCAAGTTTGGTCACAACTCAAAAAGATTTGATCAAGGAGTTTGAAAAGTTGAGTTTGAAAGTGGTAGCATCACCTACTGAAGGGTTTTTGACGGCAATGGTGGTACAACTTACTTTGAGAGAGCGGATAAAGGAAGTTCAAACTAAGGATAAGTTATTGAACAAGATGAAAGAACGAGCTCTTGTTGGAAATATTAAAGATTTTGAGATTGCTACAGATGGAACTTTGATGTTTGAGGGAAAAATCTATGTGCCCAAGGATGACGATTTGAAGGGCAGTGTTGGAGAATTTGTTGAGAAATGTCTGATTTGCTAGCAAGTCAAGGCTGAGCACCAACGACCATTAGGATTATTGAAACTATTAGAGATTCCACAATGGAAATGGGAACATATTGCAATGAACTTTGTTGTTGGTTTACCAAGGTCAAATCAGTGAAACCAAGCTATTTGGGTTATAGTTGATCGCTTAACCAAGTTAGCTAATTTCTTATCGATTAAGATGGCATATAGTCTGGAAAGATTAACAGAGTTGTATATAAGGGAGATTGTGAGACTACATGGTGTACCAATGACTATTGTATCGGATTGTGACACGAGGTTTACCTCCAAGTTCTCGAAGTGTCTACAAAGTGCTATGGGAACGAAGTTAAATTTCAGTACAGTATATCACCCTCAGACTGATGGACAGTCTGAGTGAACTATCCAGATATTAGAGGATATGTTAAGAGCCTGCATTTTGGACTTCGAAGGTAGTTGAGAAAGATTTTTGCCATTAGTTGAGTTTGCTTACAATAATAGTTATCAGACAACTATCGGAATGACTCCATATGCTGATCAGAGACGAAAGGAATTAAGTTTTGAAATTGGAGAAAAGGTTTTTCTCAAAACTACTCCAACCAAAGGAGTTGTAAGGTTTGGAAAGAAGGGTAAACTCCGACCAAGGTACATTGGACAATTTGAGATTTTGGAAAGAATCAGAGATGTAGCATATCGATTAGCACTGCCACTTTCTTTGGTAACGGTACACAATGTATTTCATGTGTCTATGCTAAGGAAATACGTCCACGACCCGAGCCATGTGGTCAATTATGAGGCATTAGAAGTAAATAAATATTTGACCTATGAAGAAAGACCTATAGCCATTTTGGAGGGGAAAGTGCATAAGTTGTGAAAACATGATATGACATTGGTCAAAGTACAATGGAACAGACATGGATGTGATGAAGCTACTCGAGAACAATAAAATGAGATTCAAGCCCAGTATGCCAAGCTTTTTGAAGAACAAGGTAACTGAATTTCGAAGACGAAATTTTTATTAAGAGAGGGAATGTGTAATACAAAAATTAAAATTTAATTGGCTTAATTAATTAATTAACCCGGCCCATTATGATTTATTATCTCACACATATAAATAAACAAGGGTTAAAACAATTACTCATTTTTTCCCCTTAATCAAAAATCCCGAGGTAGGTAAATTTCTCTACCTTCTCAAGCATGACATCCACCACCGGCGCTGCCATATGGTTGGCCGACGCTAGTGGCAATAAGCCTAAAAACATCTATTTTTCCCACTATGTAGCCTCCCACAATCCATAGTATTTTTCAAAAAAAAAAAGAGAGAGAAACCAAAAGGGGGAGGAAGAGAAGAAGATGGGGGAAGAGAGGGGGGCAGCAGAGAGGGAAGGGGGTGGTAGAGGGAGCCCTAGAGAGGGGGGAAGAGAGGGGGAAGGGGGGAGGCAGAAGAAGAGGGAGAAAAGAGAGTAGGGGAGGTAGTAGAAGATGGGGGGAGGAAAAAGAGAGAAGAGAAGGCCGAGAGAGGGGGAGGGGCGGGTAGAGAAGAGGCCGAGAGAGGGAGGGAGAAGAAGGGGGAAGGGGGAGGGAGAAGAGAGAAGCTGAGCGGGAGAGGTGGGTAGCCATGGAAGAGAAGATAAGGAGAAGAGAAGAAGAAGGGAGAAGAAGAGGGCGGCGGCGGTTGAGGGGAAAAAGGTGGCGGCAGTTGTGGGAAAAGGGGGTGGTGGCAGCTGTGGGAAAGGAGGGGGGCAACGGCTAGGGTTAGGAAAGGAAGAAGAAGAGAGGAAAAATTAGAGTTAGGGTTTTGAGGGGTATTTTAGTAATTTTCTTAAAAACTTATCAATTTTTGCAAATAGGTCCTTAGGGTTTACAAACCCTAAAATTCCCCCAAATTCATATACAAATTTACAGATACCCACAAATGTTTTTGGATTTTCAAATTAGTATCCAAACATTTCTTGAATTTTCAATTTGACCCCAAACTTTTTAAAAATTATATTTTTATCCAATTTTTTTAGGAATTCCCTTTTTATACTACAAGCCTTATTGAAATTCTGTTTCAACCCATTTTTTCAAAAAATTCAGTTTTTAATCCCCAAACTTTCGAAAATTACGATTTGACCCCTAAACTTTTCAAAAATTACAGCTTGGCCCCAAACTTTTCCAAACTCGAAAATTACCTTTTTCATATTCCAAAAGTGTTTCCAAACCTTTTTAAAATGCCAAATATTTCCTTTAACGTTTCAAAAAGTCGTTCTTTTTTTTATAGATTATTTATTTATTTATTTAGGATCAATTATTTAGTTTTGTCTTTCAAGATTCTAATTCATTGAATACTTCCAATGTAGCAAATAAGGACTTAGGGAGCTAGTTTTTCCATGCAACTTAGCACACATTTATATCTACCTTTGATGTTGGAGTTCTAATCTTATTTAATTGCTTATTATTTACATGTTATATGTGCTATTTATTTCATAATTAATTGTGCACTTTTTAAATTCTATTATGATGTGTACAATGATTTTATAAATGCGCATATAAATTTCTATTGCATATGTCATCAAACAACAGGGGCTTAGGCCCGATAAAAACAGGGACTTATGTCCGATTGAATAGGGGCTTTAGCCAAATTAAATAGGAGTCTTTGACTCAATGATATACATTGACCATATGTGTTTACATGATATATGTAATGTGTAAATCATTGTAAAATGTCACACTTACTCCCACTAAGTACTTTGTTCTTAAGCCATGTATTATGTTTTTCTAAAATTGTTTACAGGCTGATGGGATTGCAATGCGGGAACAGAGGATGACCAATCATTTAAGAAAAATTTGAACTTGGTTTAGTTTAAATTATATTCTCGATTCTGAAATAAGATTATTATTGTTTATGTTTAGTTTTACTTAGTTATAATTATTTTATTTTGGTAAAGTTTATTTTTGTTTTAAATTTATAAATTTGAAATTTATTTGGAATTTGGGATTTTGATTTACTATTTGAGAATTTTGACTGTTTTAAATTTGGATTCTTTTTTTTACTTGACTATTATATTATATTTTCTATTTTGGATATTTTTGGGAAATCTGGGATGTTATAGCTACATTGAAATGATGCAATCTATTATGAACTTGAGCATAGATGAAAATGTTTTTGACACTTTATCTGTGGAATATGACAATGAACTCAAACAAGCTATCAATGATTTATCTGGATGTCCTATTAGTAATTCAAAAATTACATTATCATCACATGATAAAATTTTACCATTTGTTGTTTGTCCCCCGTCACTAGAGCTTAAAATTTTACTTTCTCATTTGAAATATGCATATTTGAGTGAAGGTAATGATTTACCTATTATTATTGCTAACAATCTCTCATCTTCCCAAGAAGAGAGGTTAGTTTCTGTGCTTAGGGACAACAAAACTGCAATCGACTAGACTCTAGCCGACATTAAAGGTATTAGTCCATCAACATGCATGCACCGTATATTGTTAGAAGATTGAGCTAAATCAACCAAAGAGTCACAAAGGAGACTAAACCCTCCTATGATGGAAGTAGTAAAAGCTGAAATTCTAAAACTTCTTGATGCTGGTGTCATCTACCCAATCACAGATTTACATTGGTTAAGTCCTATACATGTTGTTCCAAAGAAAAGTGAAATAACTATTGCAGCGAACTCTAAAGGTGAGAAAGTTCCTACTAGAGTGAAAAATGGTTGGAGAGTCTACATAGACTACTGGAAACTTAATACATCAAGTAGGAAATACCATTTTCCCCTTCCTTTCATGGATCAAATGTTAGAACGTCTATCTAATCGTTCTCATTATTGTTTCCTCGATGGTTATTTTCATATTGCTATTGCCCTAGAAGACCAAAGTAAGACTATGTTTACATGCTCATTCAGTACTTATGCTTTATAGAAGAATGCCTTTTGGTTTATGCAATGCACCTGCTACATTTCAAAGATGCATGATATCCTTATTTTCTGATTTTGTCACAAATATCATTGAAATTTTCATGGATGATTTTACTGTCTATGGAAATTTAGTTGATTCTTGTTTAGAAAATTTGGAACTTGTGCTTAAACGGTATGTTGAAACTAACCTTGTTTTCAATTATGAAAAGTGTCATTTTATGGTAGAACAAGGAAATGTTTTGGGGCACGTAGTTTCACTAAAAGGACTAGTTGTTGACAAAGCCAAGATTGATGTGATTAAATCTATTTCTTATCATTCTACGGTAAGAGAGGTAAGATCCTTCTTAGGCCATGCTGGATTCTATAGAAGGTTTATTAAGGATTTCTCTAAAACTGTTCAACCTCTATGCAAGTTATTGCAAAAAGAACATAAATTCAATTTTGATGAAGGTTTATGAATGTTGGAATTTTCCTTTTGAGATAATGTGTGATGCTAGTGACAAAGTGAGTGGAGCTATTCTAGGTCAGAAAATAGATAAAGTTCTTCATGTGATATATTATGCTTCTAAATTACTTGATGCTCAATGCAATTATACCACAACTCAGAAGGAACTCTACTATGTTATCTGTTGGGAACGAAAGTAATTATTTATTCAGATCATGCACCTCTAAAGTATTTGTTAAATAAGAAGGAGTCTAAACCAAGACTACTCAGATGGATTCTCTTACTCCAAGAATTTGACATTGAAATCCGAGATAATAAGGGAGCATAAAATCTTGTTGTTGATCATTTGAGTCGACTAACATATGACGGGGAAGTATCTCCTATCTCTGATTTATTTCCTGATGAGCATATTTATACATTGCATGGAATTATACCTTGGTATGCTGATATGGTTAATTATATTGTTACCAAAGTATTTCCAAATCATTTATCAAAGCCTCAAAAGGATAAAATTAGAAATGACTCAAAACAATACCTTTGGGATGATTCCTACCTTTTCAAAAGCTGCGCAGACAATGTCATATGCAAATGTGTTCCAAATAATGAAATTCAATCCATATTGAATTTTTGACATACTTTTGAATGTGGAGGTCAATTTGGACCAAAACGAATTGCTAGAAAAATTCTGGAAAGTGAATTTTATTGGCCCACTCTTAACAAAGATGCATATTACTTTGTTAAATCTTGCAATGAATGTCAAAGAGTTGGTAATATATCCAAGAAAGATAAATGCCTTTGAAGACTATATTAGTTTGTGAACTTTTTGATGTATGGGGCATTGATTTCATGGGACATTTTCCTTCGTCTTTTGGAAATACTTACATCTTACTTGCAGTGGATTATGTTTCCAAATGGATTGAAGCTAAGGCCACTCGAATGAATGATTCCAAAGCAATTGTGACATTTATCAATGACAACATATTCCATAGATTTGGAATTCCAAATGCCATCATCAGTGACAGAGGTACGCATTTTTGCAATAAGGTAGTAGAAACTCTGTTTAAAAAATATCATGTTTCTCATAAGGTTTCTACTGCCTATCATCCTCAAACAAATGGACTTGTTGAAATCTCTAACAGGGAAATTAAGTTTATTCTAGCTAAAGTAGTCAATTATAATAGGAAAGATTGGAGCCTTCGATTGGGAGATGCTTTTTGAGCATATAGAACTGCATTCAAAACCCCTATTGGTATATCACCATTTAGGTTGGTTTATGGAATCTAATCGAAAACTGAAAATTTAAGAATTAGAAGGGATTAGAAATGATGCCTATGTTAATTCCTGGATTGCTAAAGAAAAGATGAAATATTACCATGACAAAAATCTTTCAAGGAAAAATTTCAATATTGGTCATAAAGTTCTACTCTATAATTTTCGACTGAGACTGTTTTCAGGAAAGCTAAAGTCAATGTGGATTGACCCATTTGTTATCATTAATATCTTTAAAGTGAACAGTCATCTACTGAAACCTTTTCATGAAGGATTTGTCGGACAAATTATTATTTCCTTTGCTTTTGAAGACCCACAATCAGAAATGAATTGAAATATGTGCTCGTCGAGTTTAAGATGTTAAACAAGGGTGTTGTGTGAGAAGCAACCTATCGCTTTCTTAAATACTTTTGAATTGTTTGATTTTTCTTTTTCACTTTTTAGCTTGCAGGCCTAGCAGAAATTGTTTAGTACGCATCTTCTCGGATATTGAAAGATGGCATATTTAAGTTAATTAAATATCCAATAGTGATTAAATACGGCTTTAAATAGCTTGTTTAATTGTTGAAAGAATCACCAAACGATTTATGCTAATTTTCTTTAAAGAGTAAATTCCATATGCAAGGTATTTATTTTCTTTTTACATTTTAGTTTGTCTTTCCATCCCTTCTTTCTTTCTATCTCTTTATTACATAATGGATGATTCATTAATGAAAATGAGAAGATATTATTCATTGCTCCCTATTAATAATTTGAGAAAAATCTATCTGATGAGATTGGAGCTTATGAAACTACTAGTATCCATTTGAATGTCTGAGGAGATTAGGTGGATAATTGAAGCTAATGTCCGAATTAGTGGTGAACATCTAGCTTTTCTCAAACGTCCACCTGGGTTGAGGAATAGAAGTTATGCAAAAAAATAGAGAGGTAAAAGAATGAGAGTCTGTTATAAATGTACTAGATGGAACTGTGATGCCAGTTGTCATTCACTTGGGTATTTATCCGATACTCGAGAAGACAAAATTGCTTTCATTAAGAATGGACTGAGTAAAGAGTCATTAGATGATATCAAATTGACTCTTGATTCGCATTCTAATGGATACGTTCAAATGGAAATTCTTGGGTTATGGAAACAATTCAAAATTGAACAACTCCGATATAGTTTTCGGTATCTGAATTTAAACGATCCCATTTGTTAGCTTTTAAGAAAGCTGGATGAGCAGCATACCCCCGACTCATAGAAGGTGTTTGAAACCGTTACTAGACTTAAAGCCAGAGGAAGATGTGAGCCACAATCATAACTACTTGTTTTTATTCGTTTCTTTCTTGATTTGTTTTCTTTTTAGTGTGTAACAGAATCACTTTTGAAGTCGTTACTATAGAAGGTCCATCAATCAGAAGTCTAACAAACATCGCAATGTTTGGAGGAATGACTGTGGGTGCTACTGTTTCGCATATAACTGCTGCTATCCAATTGGGAAGAGTACTAGCTCATCGAAAGATCGGTCTAGTATACGAAGGAGGAAATGTTGGATTAATTGGAGAGGTTGCTTGAGCACACAAGTCATACCAAACACTTGTTCAGATTGAAACAAATCAGCCAAACAAAGTTCTCGCGGTAGGTGTAATTCCCACTCCTCTGAAACAAATATATGGAAAAACAATTAGACATGAGGTACAAACAAAATTATTTTATGAACGCATGACACTCATGTTGCATAACTGTGATGCTTTAATAGTCATACCAGGAGGATATGAGGTATTAGAATGCTTGTTCAATTTAACATTCTGGTTTAACATGAAACTGCACACTAAACTAATTGGTCTTTTAAATGTTGATCACTACTTTGATGGTTTGCTAGCATTTCTTGACATAGCTGTTACATATAAGCTTCTATCTCCAGTAGCACGAAGAATAATTGTATCTGCACCCACAACCAATGAGCTATTGGATGAATTAGTAACTTTTGTACCAGAGACAGATCCAGAAGTACCTCCCATTAAGTGGTCAATTTCCGGTAACAAGCGAAAAAGAGATTCAGTGGATTTAGAGTTAAAGTTGTAATTTTTTCTTTTTAAATAAATGTGTGTTGTTTTCTTTTTTATTAAAAGCTGTGGAATAATATTGTTGTTTTTAAAACTTTGTGTGTTTTTACATTGAGAACAATGTAATTCCCAAGTGTGGGGAGTGGTTTGAGTAAAGAGTCAAGTGATTAATCTCATTTGATTCTTGATCCACACCTTTAAAAACATTGTTTTTAATAACTTGTTATTTTGTTGAATAAATCATGCATGTATTTTGTGTTAAATTTTTCAATCATTTTATAATTGTATCCCTTTCTGTAAAATTGTTTTCGTGAATCAATTGAATATCTTAACAATTTGACAAAAATATTCTTATTTAACTAATGTGGCTAAATCTTTTATGCTATGAAACCCAAAGTTAAAAACATTAGTATTGTGATTTGATGATAATGTAAGTTTACTATGTATTTTAGTACATTTAGGGTCACTCTCTACACACTAGAACTTGTCCTTTCACATGCTTGAGACGAAATTTAAATAAGATTTTGGTCGATTTGGAGATGACATGAGACCTTTTTTGATAGTTTGAGCCTTTCTGAGCAAACCATACTTATAAATATCCCTCGATCCTATTTTGAGCCAACATGTATGAATGGTTTCATTACCATTTAATTTCTTTGATAAATAGCCTCGTTTGTTACTTTTCTATCCAGATACTTTATTGAGAATGTATTAAACATGTGTTAATCTATATCGAAAAGTTATGAATACTATTGATAAAGGATTACGAGATATTGTCAAAAATTGAAAGGTAAAAAGCTCATAGATATGATCTCTTCAAAAAAAAAAAAAAGAAGGGAAATAAAATAGAAAAGCAAAAAAAATAAAAATGAAGAGATATCATGGCTAAGGTTTTTCTTCAAGAGGTTGTAATTCATTCTCAATTTAAACTCTTGAAATATTTTGTATATTCATATCCTTCGTTTGTAGCCAAATCCCGAGCTTAACATTACAAGTTTAAAAGTCCTATTTGACCCAGATCAATCGAAAATTTTCATCATTAGTGGAGAGTATGTGAGTTTACAAAGTTTATAAGTTGTGTTGAGAAACTAATAATGTATTTTTATTTACATAGTGACTTTGTTATTATCCTTTCATTATATTGATAGCATGTTTTAAAAAAAACAAAACTTTGAATATTAAATGTTAAACTTGTAAATGATATTCAAGCACACGAGCAGAATTGTTTATTTTAAATAAAAGGTGTTAATTGTGAAAGTTGTATTGAAATTAATATAACACTTTGTTACCTTATTAATCTTGTTTAAGTTATTTATACTCGTATATTTTGTGTTTATATTTTGCTTGAGGACAAGCAAAAGGATAGTGTGGGGGAATTTGATGTACTCATAAATTAATTGATTTTTATGTTATTTAATGACTATATTTTGTCTAAAAATTGGTTAATTATGTTATTTAATGGATATATTTCACATTTTTCTTCTATTTCTTTGTTTGTAAGTTTTCCAGTATTTTAATTCATTATGGAGATAAAAAGAAGAAGAAGAAATGTTGGAGAAGTTTAAGAGAAAAAAATCTATGTCATCCGATGACGTGGTGCAATAAGAAGATGAGAAGTGGCACTTCTAGAAGCCGCAATGTGGACCAATGAGGACGCGACATGTGGTGAAGTTTGGGAAAATTAGGCCACCAACTAAATTTTCAAGACTTTGGGGTGTGATTTCAAGGCCCCTGATTTTTGTGCCTATAAATAGGAAACTTATTTTTATCATTTCAACACCAATTTAGCTCTAATCTTCTCCACCAATTTCTTTCTTTTATTATTGTCTTCATCTTAGTATATTTTCCAGATTTTTTAGAATAATATTTCAAGCCTTTTTGTAATATTTAGTAAAGAAATTATGTTCGGATAATTTCAATATTTTCGGGGAGTTTATCTTTCAAATTTTCTTTCCAATGTTTATAAATTCCATCTCATATTTTTTAAAAATGTATTGTGAGTAATTTCCTTTTGTTAGCAAGGATATGTGTTAAGTTGTTAATAAATGAGATTATGAGATAATTTTCTTTATACTTCATTTTTATTTGGATTTATTTAACTGGACTTATGGTCGGTTTACCCACCTAGTCTTTATTTATTTTGCTTTATTCACTTTAAATATCGCAATCTAGTTAATGAATGTGAATTATATAGGATTATTAATCTTGTATTGATGATTCAAGTAGCATCTACTAATTTAATTGAGTTGTAGCTCTTTGCTTAATTAAATTAGTAGTGGAATTATATAATTTAGATTATGTATAATTAAGTTGATTGTTATATATAATTTAATGTTGGTGATACCTTATTTGTTTAATGCAATTTGATTGAGCATCTTATACACACTGGTTGATAGTGCGGTGTTTAATTAAATTAAAGATTAATCTTTTTAAACTGATCGAGATTAATCTAATTTGTAATGATAGGAATCTGTTTGAGTTTATCGAGATTCTAAAACTAACTACTTAATAATGTATTTATTTATGATTAATCCCATGAAAAAAATAATTTGATACTAGTTCTTTGCTAACGCCTTTTTATATTATTTGCATTTCAAATTCTTTTTTAATTCTATTCATAAATCCAAAAACCCCAAATATTTTAATTGTTGTCATTATCTTATTCTCAAAACAAAAAAAAAAACCCTCAAAACCCTATCCGATTAATGATTTTAATTTAAGAGTTGACAAATCTATGTGGATTTAATCCCTATTTTCCCTATCTACATAGGAATTGTTAGGTTTAAATTTGAGAGCCGTACGACAGGCTTCGTCAGGCGTTGTGTGGAAGGTAACCCATTGCTTTTTTATTGCTTTCTTTTCAACTTTTTCAATTAATTGATTGTTTTTCAACTTTAGTTTTAAACCAAGTTGCGAAGATTACGGAGTACGCATTTTATGATTGCATTAGTGAGATTAAATAGTGAATAAATTGAGCTCTAAAAAGGCTTTGCTTATCATTGAAGAAAATCACCAAGTTTTCTGCTATTTCAAGCTTCGAGAGCATTTCAAGTTTACCAGGTAATTTTTCTTTTTATATATTTTTTTTTCTTCTCTTTCATCTCTTCTTCTTTTTAAACATGGAAGAACCAATACTTAAGTTGAGAAAATATTATCTTTCGCTTCCTAAAAATGAATTGAAAAAACTTTATCATACAAGATTGGAGCGATTAGGGTTTCTGATGAGAAAAAGGTTCAAAGAGGTTTTAGTTGCTAATTTTGAAGAATTTTCGTGCTTAGAAAAGTCCGAGATGAATCCAAATCAAGTTGGAGGTCAAACTGTCAACTATCTTATGGTGTTTCATTCTTGGAGTTCAAGTCAAAGTCTAATTTGATTCCTTATGTAATATACACGAAAATTTGGTGGATGCTTTGAAGATTTTCTATCTTAAATAGGATTTGGAAGATTTTATATAATAAATTTCAGTAGCTTCAAAATATAATTTGTAATCTGATTTCCTTAGTGATTTAGGAGTTCTAGATTTTTTTTAATTTGCTTTCTTAATTATTTAGGGTTTTACTATTATAAATACCATTCATATAATACTTTGTAAGGAAGATATCAGCTTATAAATAAAGATGTAGAGATCATTTATCTTTGGTTCTTTGAAGAACATTCTTTCTTGACTTATCAATCAATGTTTGGTGGGTTGATTGTGGCGTCTTTCTTATACCAAGGTTCTTGCTTGTCATATAAGCAATGGGTCACGGTTCCACCATAGCATCCATCTAGAAACAATTCTTGGACGACTTTATTGATTTGGGTTTCGTTCTACAGGTTAGGGCGGGGTTCGTATCAGTTTCTAATGTCTAATGGCATACCTTAAGATATTAGGTGGTTAGTTGAGACTAAGGTCCAACTAAGTGCAGAACATTCTTCTGTTTTTACCAAACATTTACCTAGGATGGGTAGAAGTAGTTTTGCAAAAAAGAGAAGAGGTAAGAGAATGAGAGTATGCTATAAGTGTGCTAGATGGAATTTTGATACTAGTTGTTGATCACTTGGGAAAGTGTCAAAAAACATAGAAGATAAAATTTCCTTTATAAATGATGGTTTTGATTAAAGAGTCATTGGATGATATTACTTTGACTCTTGAGATGCATCATAGTGGGAACATACAAATTGTACTTTTCGGTTTATGGCTTTAATTCAGGGATGAAAGACAACGGTATATTCTTGGGAATCTAACGTTAAAAGACCCTGTTTGCCAATTTATAAGAAAATTGGATGGGAAGCAAATTCTCAACTCATAGAAGGTGTTTAACCCATTACAAGACGTAAAACCGAATGAAGATGTGAGCCACAATCACAACTACTTGTATATATTATTTATTTCTAAATTTTATTTTGTGTTTTTATGTTTTATTTTATGTAGTTGAATCACTTTTGCAGCTGTTATAATGGAAGGTGCCTCATCAACTACTCCACCAACAAACATATTTAAAACAATTTGTCTTCTTAATGGTACAACCATTGGGAACAAAGATTTTTATTTCAATGCCACACTTGATTTGGGAAGAATGCTAGCTCGTCGGAAGAATGCCTGTTTGATTGGAATAGTAGTTCAGACAGCACATTTAGACAATGCCCATACAGTAGGTATTATTCTTAAATAGTTATATGGCAAAACATATGGATATGAGATAGAAGTAAATTCAATTTATAAATGCATTTCTATCATTATGTCAAAATCTGATGCATTCATTGTTTTACCAGGAAGTTATGAGATGATGGAACAATTTTTTCAATTTGACTAAAATGTTTTTAGATAACTTTATGTGGCTAAATCTTTTTATTATGAAACCCGAATCTTAAAAACATTAGTATTTTGAGTAGATGATAGTTTAAATATTTTATGTGATTTTAATGCGTTTACTAATCAATCTAAATACGTTAGAACTTGTTTTTCTACATTCTTGAGACAAATATAATGATTTTGGTTGATTTGGGAATGATATAAGGCCTTCTTTGTGAGATTGAGCATTTCTAAATTTACCAATACTCAAAATATATGTCTTGGTCTTATTTTGAGTCTAATGTACACATGGTTTATTACCATTTAATTTTCTTTGTTATTAGCCTCGCTTATTACTTTTCTACCTAAATAAATAAATGAAAATGTATTTATATGATTTATCTTGTTATGAGAAGTTGTAAATATTATTCTAATAGGATTATGAGATATTGTAAAAATCAAAAAACAAAAAGATTGTAGATATTCTTGCTGAAAAATGTGAAAAAAAAAGAGAAAAAGAAAAAAAATGATGAAGAGAATTCATGGCTATTACCTTATATCAAGAAGATGACTTGTTTTGAAAGTTTTATTCTTATATCAAACACTTGATAAATTTTGTATATATCTTTACCTTTCGTTCATAGCCAATTTCCAAGCTTTACATTACAAGGTATAAAATCCTATTTGATTCAAATTGATCAAATTCTAATCAATAAGTGGAAGGAATATGGATGTATTAAGAAATTAGAATGTATTTTCATTACATAGTAATTTCTATTTTTATCTTGTCATAATACTAATGTCATTTTCCTAAAAATAAAATTTTCATTATCATGGGTTTCATGTTTTTAAAGTCACATTTTGTTAAAGTTGAACATATATGTTAAGTTGTTAATAATATTCTAACACAAGTGCACATTGTTTTGTAAAATAGGAAAGGGTTTTATTGTAAAAGTAATTTGAAATAATTTTAATACTTTATTATTATATTTTCATATTATGAAGTTATTTTTATTTGTTTATTTTTTGTGTATTGGTTTGAGGGCAAACAAAGGTTTAGTCTTCGGGAATTTGATTAAACAAAAAGGGAGATGTATTTTTATGTAATTTTATTATGTTATTTGTGTTTAATTTCATTTAAGTTATGTTATTTTATGATTATTTTACATTTTCTATTAATAGTTTTTGTTGGTAGTGTTTTTAGATATTTATTGTGTTTTTGTAGAATAAAATAAAAAATTTGGTGCTATAGTGGATGCCACGTGGCAGTGCCACATGTACAAATGAATCATCGTCAATTGCTTCGTCAGCACAGGGAGCGAATCATATGATGACATGTGGAACTCAGCTTTCAGAAATGCGAGAAACAAATTGAGATGACATGTACCACGCGTAAAGGATGGCAACGTGACTGAATCTAAACGCATCTTGCATTTGGCAAAGGCGAAACACGTGCCAGCACGCGCAAAACGGATGGTGATCCGGGTGTCAAATTTTGGACCAATCAAATGACGACATGTGGCATAGATGGCGACTGAAAAATGGCGTGACCAATCAGATGGCGACATGTGGCGGTTGATGCAGCTTTCTTCACTTCATGCATTTTGCCCCAACTTTCCAAAAACTCCATTGGGTCCTCCACTACTTTTATTTTGGTCATATTTTATTTAATTGTTTTCCAAATTTACCCATATAAATTTCTATAAATTGGACACAAAATTTACTATGTTGGTACAACCTTCTTGAAAGCTCTAAAGCTTTTAATATCTTAATTTTGAGTAAATGACAAACATTGATAAGGACTAATGGCTTTATTGTATTAGTGATGATCTTTTAGGATTCATATATCTAATCCATGCAAGATCGAAGTTTCAAATCTTCAGGAAAGAGCTTTTTATGTCAAGCATTGAAGATAAGCGTTTCTGGATTAGATAGGATCTAGAGGTGTAGCTTTATTTCTTTATTTATCTTTAGATTTCTCTAGGTCTACCTCTATGAGTAATAAGTTCTATAGGTTGCTCAATAAAAGTGAAATAATTTTCATAATGCATTTCATTTAGATAAAACATGAGTTGGGTATTTGAAATGATTTTCAAATTACATGCACATACTTTAAATTTCATAAAATGTATTCCACAAACTCTTGGAGTTGTTTGGAATCTTGTTTTGCACAATTTCATTGCATGTGCGGTTGACCTAACTGAAGTGTGGTCGACCGCAGATCATGTGGTCGACCAGACCTCTCAGAGTATCGTCCGCTGAATGTCCAGAGTTCTCTGGAACACTTGTGGATGATGGTGCGGTCGACCGGACCCCTAAGTGTATCGTCCGCTGAATGTCCAGAGATCTCTGGAACATTTGCGGATGATGGTGCGGACGACCCTTCTGATATGCGGTCGACCGCACTTCTCCTGAGTGAGATTCAAACAGCCATTTTTATGACCGTTGGTGCATACTTATAAATACCCAATTGTTTAAAAAACTCATTAACATGACTTTTTGAGCAGAAATCTGATTCCAACACTTCATAGAACCTCTGGAGATTATTTTGTAACCAAATCATAACATTCATATTGTGAAATTCATCAAAGTGGGATTCATACAAAATCATTGGGGTTCTTGAGCAACTTAGAAGAAAATATTACTCAAAGAGGTATTTATGCTTTATATTGGTATATCTTCACATTAAGGTGATTTCTATATCAAACTCTTAATTTTCATATCTTGATTGCTTTGTTCAAGGTTGCATTGAGCTTAAAACTCTAAGGGTTAGAGTGAGCCTTGAATATAGAAAATTGTGATTGTTTTTAGAGTATCTTTTTCATTAATTGTTGTAATAGAGATAGGTGTGTAAACAAGGTTATATTGTAAAACTCAAAGTGTTGAGTGAACCTTGATTGGTTAAGAGGTTTGTGTTGTAAAACCCTAAGGGAATTGGGTGAGCCTCTATTGTATTCTCTCTTACTAAATTAGTGAAAGGTTTTGTGAAATCCTTGAGTAGATAGCTCAAGGTAGTGGATTAGGTTTTGTTGGATAAACCGAACCACTATAAATCTTTGTGTCCTTTGCCTATTTCTTGAACTCTTTATTTCACACTTTATTTGAGCACCAAGTGTTTGATATTTGTTATCTTAGAAAGCCTGTTTATTCTAAATTATGAGAATTTATTTTAAAATCTAATTCACCCCCCTCTTAGGTTTTTCACTTCTACAACCAAAAACTCTGCAAAATCTTCTTACCAATATTTTGTAATAGATCTTAGGTATTTTTAGGAATTTTTAGAGTTTATTTTGGAAGGTAAAATTGGATGAGATTTCAAGAATACCAAGGAACTACTATCGGGAGAAATCCAAGGAAAATTATCCTTCTTATTCTTGATTTCAATTGTTAAAATTCTTCATTTGAGTCATGTATTGTGAGTAGTTTATTTACCGTTAGCAATAACATGTATTAAAGTTATTAATTAATGGGATTTTAAGATAATTACCGTTACATAGAATACTGGAGTTTATTTTGGACCATGACTAAATTAATTTAAACAATGGCCGGTTCTACCGCTCTAACTTCTAACTTTTAACTTTTACTTTTATGTTATTTAATTTTGTTATTTATTTTATCATACTATTGGTGAATAAAATCACAAAATTTACTTTTCGTACTTTAAATTCTGTAAATGTAAAGAGTAATATCTTCATCTTTTATTCTTTTGTACTTTTTATGTGGGAGGTAAAATCTCCCTATTTTTACTTTTTATGGCCGGTAAAACTGTCAAATTTATGTTTTCTTTAATATTAGTAGTTTTATAAATATATAATTGTGTAACCATTGTCTTTTATTTTGCAGGTTTAATTGTCCAAATTAGTTTAATTATTTTAGTCTTGTTATTTAATAATTTGAGTATTTATATAATTCCAGTTTTTATTATCAAATAATCAAATTTAATTAATTAGAAATTATTTTTAATTTGCATGATTAATCAGCTAGGATTATTAATCTTTGATTGATAATAATAGTAGCATGTGTTAGTTTAATTAAGTTGTAGTTCTTGGCTTAATTAATTTAACAGAGAATTATATGATTTAAATTATGTTTAATTGAAACTCATTATTAAATATAATTTAATGTTGGTGATGCTTTTATAAACTTAATGTAATTTAATTAAATATTCTATTGATGCTGATTGGTAGTGATATTTAATTGAATTAAAGATTAATCTATTTGAGCTGATCGGGATTAATTTAATTAGTAAAGATAGAAATCTGTCTAACCTGATCGAGATTCTAAAATTAACTACTCAATAAGTTCTTTATCAATGATTTATCCCATTAAATAAATAATTTGATACAAATTTCTTGCTAACGTCTTTTATTAATTTTTTTCCATTAAAAATCCTTTGTACAATTAATTTTTTAAAAAAATATGAAATTAAAACAATATATTTCTTTTAAGTTTGTTTAATTCAGTTTTGTTTTTATATAATTTTAAAACTCCCCAAAAATTAATATTTGATTAATAAATTTAAATTTTATAATTTTTACAAATCTCCGTGGATACGATCCTTATTTGTCCTATCTATATAGGAGTATTAAAGGTTAAATGTGATAGTCACACGACAGGCTCAGTAAAGGCCTTATGTCATCCCCAAATCAACCAAGATCTTATTAAATTTCGTTTCAAGCATGTGAAAAAACAAGTTCTAGTGTGTAGAAAGTGACTTTAAATGTACTAAAACACACAATAAACATATATTATCATCAAGTCACAATACTAATGATTTTAACTTTGGATTTCATAACAAAAGGATTTAGGCACATTAATTTAAATAACAATATTTATATTAAATTTCTCAAATATTCAATTGATTTATTCAAAAAAAATTACAGAAAGAGGTACAATTATAAAAGGACTAAAAAATTTAACATAAAATAAAATTACCTATCATCTTAAAAAGTTATAATACTTGTATGATTTTTTCAAAAAAACAAAAAATTATCAAAAACAATATTTTTAAATGTGCGGATCAAGAATCAAATGAGTTTAATCACTTGACTATTTTGATACGATCCTTGCTTATCTATAAAACAAGACTCGTAACAACCTCTTGATACTATTATCAAAGATCACGAATTAGGAATCTTTAGTTATCAAACAACTAAGAACCCTAATTATAAGTGGCAAAATTCTTAGAGAATTTCAAAGCAAAGCTCTCACAAGAACTTTAAGAGAAAACTCAAAATTGTATTAAATCATAATCATCTGAATTGTTCCAATTACATATATAGAAGAAAGAGTTCAAATCCTTGTTTGATTAGGAACTCTACTTATTTAAAAAGGAAACCAAATCTACCCAGATTTCCTTATTCAAAAAGGAAAACAAATAAAACAATAAATCTAATAGATACTAAATCTACCAAGATTTCAAAATTCTTATAGAAAACGAATATACCCTAAAATCCTTATGGGCTGGACGAAATTCTTAAGTTTGGTGGGCTTGTAATTAGACTTTCTTCTCCTTTTTAACATATCTAATTAAATTCACAAGTATTGGACAGCCCATGCAATTTCTCTCTTGAGCAGATTGATCCAAATAACACAAAATAAGCCCATTGAGTACATTTTTCATATGTTTAGCTCTAGATCTTATAATTGGACCTCCATTATAGTTCAAAGGATCCAACTTCTTCTTATTTGTGCTTGAACTTGAATTTCCATTACTGTCATTGACGAAGCCTGTCGTACGGCTCTCAAATTTAAACCTAACAATTCCTATGTAGACAGGGAAAGTAGGGATCGAATCCACAGAGATTTGTCAACTCTTAAATTAAAATCGTTAATCGGAAAAGGTTTTGGGGGTTTTTGGTATTTTGAGAATAAAGTAATGACAACAATTAAAATAAATATTTTTGAGGTTTTGGATTTTGTAAACAGAATTAAAATGAAATTTGGAATACAAATGATATAAAAAGCGTTAGAAAGGAACTAGTATCAAGTTATATTTTTCATGGGATTAATCATAGATAGATACATTATTAAGTAGATTTTATCCCCGGCAGCGGCGCCAAAATTTGACGAGCGTGTCGTTGCGCTATCAAATTAATACCAAACTCAACCAACTTATATAGTTAGGGCAAGTAAGGGTCGAACCCACAGGGATTTGTAAAATTTTAGAACAAGTAAACTAATCAAGATTAGGGGGGAAAGATTTGATTTTTATTTTAAAAGAATAAACTTTAAATAAATTTACTCACAAATTAATTAAGAATCAAAGAAAAGAAAAACGTTAGCAAGGACTTTGTATTTCGGTTTTATTTATTCGGGATTAATCATTGATAATAACCTATTTGATTGAACCATAATTAGATTGGTTTTTATGAGCTTAATGTGATGTTTATTGAAATAAAATCTACCTAATTGTGTGTTTATGTGCTTAAATTGGTTCTTTACACTTCTATCTTTGTTTGCAGGTATTTTGAAGGTATTTTAACATGTTTAGAAGACATTGGAGGAAGATAGGAGCTTTAAGAAGTTGTTTCGCATGAAAAATGGAGTGGACGCGCCTCAGAAACCAATTGGACGCGTACTTGAAGAAATGGACGCGTCACTATTCATCCACGCGTCCATTCTCAGTAGTTTTGGAGCCTCACGCGTCCACTTGGACGTTTCTGACAGCCTCGCGCGTCCACTTTTGACAGCACGCGCGTCCACTCTCCGAATTGAAGATTTTGGGCAGTTTTTTAGTAGTTTTGAATTAGGACTCTTATGTAACTAACCCTAGGACCTTTTCTAACTATTTATAGGCCTTAATAGCTTAGTTTAGGGTGTCAAGCACCTTAGATATTTTCTTCCCGAGAATTGTAGGAGATCAAGGGTCGGAGCTTCTCGGGAAATCGGATTTCCGACTAATGAGTTTCTCTCTTTCCCTTAATCTTTCTATGATGTTTTCCTTTATGTTTTGTGAGTAAACGTTTTTAGTTGGCAAGGATATGTATTAGGTTTACTTTATTCGGGAAAATATGAGATTTACGTTTTGTAATTAAAAACCCGATCTTTTCAAGGGATCATTATTTATATTTGAGTATTTGAACAATTCTTGGTTTTATTCTATCAATTATGTTATTTCAATTATTATTGGCCATCTTAATTGTTTTGCATAATTGATTAGCTAGGGTTATGCAGAATCGGTTTTCGGTAACCAAAAGTAGTAACTATTGATTAATTTAAATCTGTGTTTGATTAATTGATAGGGAATTGTTTGAAACGAATTGCATGATTTTAATCGGCCATTAACTTTATGTAATTTGTGTTGATGTTGTCCTCGAGCTGAATAACTTAATTGACTATTTTATGCGAGCGATTCGGTAATTTGGTTTAATCAGGTTAAAGTTAATTTGCCGTGCTTCTCGGGAATTAACCTAATTTTTACAGGAATTGGAATTTGCTGCGCTACGCGGAATTCTAAGTCATTACTCAAATAGGTTATTATCAATGATTAATCCCGAATAAATGAAACCGAAATACAAAGTCCTTGCTAACGTCTTTTTTATCCATTGATTTCTAGTTATTTTGTGAATTACTTATTTTTAAGTTTTAATCTTTTAGATAAAAACCAAATCTTTCCCCCCTAATCTTGATTAGTTTACTTGTTCTAAAATTTTACAAATCCCTGTGGGTTCGACCCTTACTTGCCCTAACTATATAAGTTGGCTGAGTTTGGTATTAATTTGATAGCGCAACGACACGCTCGTCAGTAGTTGGTTTTAGAATCCCGATCAGCTCAGACAGATTCCTATCCTTACAAAATAGATTAATCCCGATCAGCTCAGACAAATTAATCACTAATTTAATTAAACACCACTACCAACCAGCGTGTATAGGATGCTCAATCAAATTGCATTAAACAAATAAGGCATCACCAACATTAAATTGTATATAACAATCAGCTTAATTATATACAATTTAAATTATATAATTCCGCTACTAATTTAATTAAGCCAAGAGCTGCAACTCAATTAAACTAGTAGATGCTACTTGAATTATTAATACAAGATTAATAATCCTAGCTATATAATCACATTCATTAATTAGATTGTCAATCCAATTAATTCACACAATTATATTGGTTAAAACATGAATTATATAAATACTTAATTAATACATATATATATAAGTATATTAAATAAATACACACAGATATATATATATATATATATATATATAGAAAGAAAGATTGGATTTATATTAACTAAAGAAATTAGGCGGTTCAACCGGCCATTTAAATAAATTAAACTAAAAGTATGGAGGCTCAGCCTTCCATAATACATAAAATAAAAGACATAAAAGTAAATTAAACTAATAGGTGGCTCTGCCATCCATTTGCGATATTTAAAGTGCATAAAGCAAAATAAATAAAGACTAGGCGGGTAAACCGACCATAAATCTAGTTAAATAAATCCAAATAGAAATTAAGTATAAAGAAAATTATCTCATAATCCCATTTATTAATAACTTAACACATATCCTTGCTAACAAAAGAAAATTACTCACAATACATATTTAATAAATATAAGATGAAATTTATAAACATTAGAAATAAAATTTGAAAGATAAACTCCCCGGAAATATTGAAATTATCCGGACATAATTTCTTTACTAAATATTACAAAAAGCCTTGAAATATTATTCTAAAAAATCTGGAAAATATACTAAGATGAAGACAATAATAAAAGAAATAAATTGCAAAAGAAATGGAGAAGATTGGAGCTAAATTGGTGTCTAAATCATAAAAATAAGCTCCCTATTTATAGCCACAAAAATCAGGGGCAAAATGGTCATTTTGCACCCCAAAGTCTTGAAAATGTAGTTGGTGGCCTAATTTCCCCAACTTCGCCACTTGTCACCTTCTGATTGCGTCACTTGTCATCTTCTGATTGCGTCACGTGTCATCTTCTCATTGTGCCACGTCATCTGATGACATAGATTTTTTTTTTTAAACTTCTCCAACATTTCTTCTTCTTCTTTTTATCTCCATAATGAACTAAAATACACTGAAAAACTTACTAACAAAGAAATAGAAGGGAAACGTGAAATATATTCATTAAATAACATAATTAACCGATTTTCAAACAAAATATAGTCATTAAATAACATAAAAATCAGTTAATTTATGAATACATCAAATTCCCCCACATTATCCCTTTGCTTGCCCTCAAGCAAAATATAAACACAAAATATACAAGTATAAGGTAACAAAGTGTTATATAAATTTCAATACAATTTTCACAATTAACCCCTTTTTATTTAAAAAACAATTGTACTCGTGTGCTTGAATATCACTTACAAGTTTAACATTAACATTCAAAGTTAACCAAATGTGACCGTGAAAAACATAAAACCCTTGATAATTTTTTTTTTAAACATGCTATCAATATAATGAAAGGATAATAACAAAGTCACTATGTAAATAAAAATACATTTTTAGTTTCTCAACACAACTTATAAGCTTGTAAACTCACATATTCTCCACTAATCATGAAAATTTTGGTCGATCTGAGTCAAATAGGACTTTTAGTCTTGTAATGTTAAGCTCGGGATTTGGTTACAATCGAAAGATAGGGATATACAAAATATTTCAAGAGTTTAAATTGAAAATGAATTACCACCCCTTAAAGAAAACCTTAGCCATGATATCTCTTCATTTTTCACACTTTTCTATTTTCTTTTTCTTTTTCTTTTCTTTTCTTTTTTTCTTTCTTTTTCTTCTCTTTTTTTTTTTGAGATCATATCTATGAGCTTTTTTTTTTTTTTTCCCTTTCGGTTTTTTTTTTGGCAATATCTTGTAATCCTTTATCAGCAGTGTTCATAACTTTTCTATACAGATTAACACATGGTAATACATTCTCAATAAAATATTTGGATAGAAAAGTAATAAACGAGGCTAATTATCAAAGAAATTAAATGGTAATGAAACCATTCATACATGTTGGCTCAAAGTAGGATCGAGGGATATATATAAGTATGGTTCGTTTAGAAAGGCTCAAACTATCAAAGAAGGCCTTATGTCATCCCCAAATTAACCAAGATCTTATTTAAATTTCGTCTCAAACATGTGAAAGACAAGTTCTAGTGTGTAGAGAGTGACCTTAAATGTACTAAAACACATAGTAAACTTACATTATCATCAAGTCAAAATACTAATGTTTTTAACTCTGGGTTTCATAACATAAAACATTTAGCCACATTAGTTAAATAAGAATATTTTTGTCAAATTGCTAAGATATTCAATTGATTTATTCGAAAAAAAAAAATTTACAGAAAGGGGTACAATTATAAAAGGACTGAAAAATTTAACACAAAATTACCTAATATCTTAAAAAGTTATAATACATGCATAATTTATTCAACAAAACAACAAATTATTAAAAACAATGTTTTTAAAGGTGCGGATCAAGAATCAAATGAGTTTAATCACTTGACTCTTTACTCAAACCACCCCCCACACTTGGGAATTACATTGTCCTCAATGTAAAAACACACAAAGTTTTAAAAACAACAACATTATTCCACAGCTTATAATAAAAAGAAAATAACACACATTTATTTTTAAAAAAAACTTACAACTTTAACTCTAAATCCATTGAATCTTTTTTTCGCTTGTTACTGGAAATTAACCAGTTAATTGGAGGTACTTCTGGATCTGTCTCTGGTACAAAAGTCACTAATTCATCCAATAGCTCCTTGGTTGTGGGTGCAGATACAATTATTCTTCGTGCTACTGGAGATAGAAGCTTATGTGTAACAGCTATGTCAAGAAATGCTAACAAACCACCAAAGTAGTGATCAACATTTAAAAGACCAATTGGTTTAGTGTGCAATTTCATGTTAAACCAGAATGTTAAATTGAACAAGCATTCTAATACCTCATATCCTCCTGGTATGACTATGAAAGCATCAGAGTTATGCAACATGAGTGTCATGCGTTCATAAAATGATTTTGTTTGTACCTCATATCCAATTGTTCTGCCATATACTTCTTTCAGAGGAGTGGGAATTACACCTACCGCGAGAACTTTGTTTGGTTGATTTGTTTCAATTTGAACAAGTGTTTGGTATGACTGGTGTGCTCTAGCAACCTCTCCAATTAAACCAGCATTTCCTCCTCCGTATACTAGACCGATCTTTCAATGAGCTATACTCTTCCCAATTGGATAACAGCAGTTAGATGCAAAACAGTAGCACCTACTGTTGTTCCTCCAAACACTGCGATATTTGTTAGACTTCTGATTAATGGACCTTCCATAGTAACGACTTCAAAAGTGATTCTATTACACACTAAAAAGAAAACAAACAAATAAAACAAATCAAGGAAGAAACAAATAAAAACAAGTAGTTGTGATTGTGGCTCAAATCTTCCTCTGGTTTTACGTCCAGTAACGGTTTCAAACACCTTCTATGAGTCGGGGGTATGCTGCTCATCCAGCTTTCTTAAAAACTGGCAAACGGGATCGTTTAAATTCAGATACCGAAGAGTGTACCGGAGTTGTTCAATTTTGAATTGTTTCCATAACCTGAGAATTTTCATTTGAACGTATCCACTAGAATGCGAATCAAGAGTCAATTTGATATCATCTAATGACTCTTTACTCAGTCCATTCTTAATGAAAGCAATTTTGTCTTCTCGATTATCGGATAAATACCCAAGTGAACGACAATTGGTATCACAGTTCCATCTAGCACATTTATAACAGACTCTCATTCTTTTACCTCTCCGTTTCTTTGCATAACTACTCTTCCCCAACCCAGGTTGACGTTTGGGAAAAGCTAGATGTTCACCACTAATTCGAACCTTAGCTTCAATTATCCACCTAATATCCTCAGGCATTCCAATGGATACTAGTAATTTCATACGCTCCAATCTCATAAGATAGATTTTTCTCAAATAATTAATAGGGAGCAATGGATAATATCTTCTCATTTTCATTAGTGAATCACTCATCTCATAAGATAGAAAGAAAGAAGGGATGGGAAGACAAACTAAAATGTAAAAAGGAAAGAAATACCTTGCAGATGGAATTTACTCTTGAAAGGAAATTAGCAGAAATCGTTTGGTGATTCTTTCAACAATTAAGCAGGCTATTTAAAGCCGTGTTTAATCACCGTTGGACATTTAATTAACTTAAATACGCCATCTTTCAGTATACGAGAAGACGCGTATTCAACAATTTCTGCTAGGCCTGCAAGTTAAAAAGTGAAAAAAGTATTTAAGAAAGCGATGGGTTGCCTCCCACACAGCGCCCTTGTTTAACGTCTTAGACTCGACGAGCACAGATTTCAATTCCTTTCTGGTGGTGGGTCTTCAAAAGCAATGGAATCGATAATTTGTCCGACAAATCCTTCATGAAAAGGTTTCAGGAGATGACCTTCACTTTAAAAATTTTGCTCGTTTGAAGACTTTTTACCTCCACTGACCCGTGATTAAAGATATTAATGATAACAAATGTGGCAATCCACCTTGACTTTAGCTTTCCTGGAAACAGTCTCAGACGAGAATTATAGAGTAGAACCTTATCACCAATATTGAAATTTTTCCTTGAAAGATTTTTGTCATGGTAATATTTCATCTTTTATTTTGCAATCTAGGAATTAACATATGCATCATTTCTAATCTCTTCTAGTTCTTGAATCTGCAGTTTTCGATTAGATTGTGCATCATCAAGATTTAGATGACATTGTTTAATGGCCCAAAATGTCTTATGTTCTAATTCCACAGGTACATGACAAGCTTTACCATAAACCAATCTAAATGGTGACATACCAATAGGGGTTTTGAATGCTGTTCTGTACGCCCAAAGAGCATCTCCCAATCGAAGGCTCCAGTCTTTCCTATTAGGATTGACTACTTTAGCTAGAATAGACTTAATATCCCTGTTAGAGATTTCAGCAAGTCCATTTGTTTGAGGATGATAGGCAGTAGAAACCTTATGAGAAACATGATATTTTTTAAACAGAGTTTCCATTACCTTGTTGCAAAAATGCATACCTCTGTCACTGATGATGGCCTTTGGAATTCCAAATCTATGGAATATATTGTCCTTGATAAATGTCACAACTGCTTTAGAATCATTCGTTCGAGTAGCCTTAGCTTCAATCCATTTGGATACATAATCCACTGCAAGTAAGATGTAAGTATTTCCAAAAGACGAAGGAAAAGGTCCCATGAAATCAATGCCCCATACATCAAAAAGTTCACAAACTAATATAGTCTTCAAAGGCATTTCATCTTTCTTGGATATATTACCAACTCTTTGACATTCATTGCAAGATTTAACAAAGTAATATGCATCTTTGTTAAGAGTAAGAAACTAATAAACCCAACTCCATTCGTAATTCCATCAATTACTCGTCGATCAAAAAAATGAGTTAATTCGGCCAATCCTCTAGTTCCCCCAGTTAAGAATCTTGTATAAAAAGAATCTATATAAGCACGATTATCTGACCAACTATATATGCCGTTTAGAAATTTTTCCCAATAAAATCCACTTTCCAGAATTTTTCTAGCTGTTCGTTTTGGTCCAAAATGACCTCCACATTCAAAAGTATGACAAAAATTCAATATGGATTGAATTTCATTATTTGGAACACATCTGCGTATGACATTGTCTGCGCAGCTTTTGAATAGGTAGGGATCATCCCAAAGGTAATGTTTTGAGTCATTTCTAATTTTATCCTTTTGAGGCTTGGATAAATGATTTGGAAATACTTTGGTAACAATATAATTAACCATATCAGCATACCAAGGTATAATTCCATACAATGCATAAAGATGCTCATCAGAAAATAAATCAGAGATAGGAGATACTTCCCCTTCATATGTGAGTCGACTCAAATGATCAGCAACAAGATTCTCTGCTCCTTTCTTATCTCGGATTTCAAGGTCAAATTACTGGAGTAAGAGAATCCATCTCAGTAGTCTTGGTTTAGACTCTTTCTTCTTTAACAGGTACTTTAGAGCTGCATGATCTGAATAAACAATTACTTTTGTTCCCAACAGATAAGATCTAAATTTTTCTAGAACAAAAATAACAGAGTAGAGTTCCTTCTCAGTTGTGGTATAATTGCATTGGGCATCATCAAGTAATTTAGATGCATAATATATCACATGAGGAACTTTATCTATTTTCTGACCTAAAACAGCTCCAACCGCTTTGTCACTAGCATCACACATTATTTCAAAAGGAAAATTCCAATTAGGGGGCTGAATGATAGGTGATGAAATAAATTTCTCTTTTAACAGTTTAAATGCATGTTTACAACCTTCATCAAAATTGAATTTATGCTCTTTTTGTAATAGCTTGCATAAAGGTTGAACAGTTTTAGAGAAATCCTTAATAAACCTTCTATAGAATCCAGCATGGCCTAAGAAAGATCTTACCTCTCTTACCGTAGAAGGATAAGGAATAGACTTAATCACATCAATCTTGGCTTTGTCAACAGCCAGTCCTTTTGGTGAAACTACATGCCCTAAAACAATTCCTTGTTCTACCATAAAATGACACTTTTCATAATTGAGCACAATGTTAGTTTCAACACACCGTTTAAGCACAAGTTCCAAATTTTATAAACATGAATCAAATGAATTTTCATAGACAGTAAAATCATCCATGAAAATTTCAATGATATTCGTGACAAAATCAGAAAATAAGGACATCATGCATCTTTAAAAAGTAGCAGGTGCATTGCATAAACCAAAATGCATTCTTCTATAAGCATAAGTACCGAATGGGCATGTAAAAGTTGTCTTACCTTGGTCTTCTGGGGCAATAGCAATCTGAAAATAACCAGAATAACCATCAAGGAAACAATAATGAGAACGACCAGATAGACGTTCTAACATTTGATCCATGAAAGGAAGGGGAAAATGGTCTTTCCTAGTTGATGCATTAAGTTTCCTGTAGTCTATACAGACTCTCCAACCGTTTTGCACTCTAGTAGGAACTTTCTCACCTTCAGAGTTTTCCACAATAGTTATTCCACTTTTCTTTGGAACAACATGTACAGGACTTACCCAATGTGAATCTATGATTGGATAGATGACACCAGCATCAAGAAGTTTTAGAATTTCAACTTTTACTACTTCCATCATAGGCGGGTTTAGTCTCCTTTGTGACTCTCTGAATGGTTTAGCTCCATCTTCTAACAATATATGGTGCATGCATGTTGATGGGCTAATACCTTTAATGTCGGCTAAAGTCCAGCCGATGGCAGTCTTGTTGTCCCTAAGCACAGAAACTAACTTCTCTTCTTGGGAAGATGAGAGATTGTTAGCAATAATAACAGGTAAAGCATTACCTTCACTCAAATATGCATATTTCAAATGATAAGGTAAAGCTTTAAGCTCAAGTGACGGGGGACAAACAACAGATGGTAAGATTTTATCATGTGAGCTCGGTAATGCAATTTTAGAATTACTAACAGGATAAACAGATAAATCCTTGACAGCTTGTTTGAGTTCATTGTCACATTCTACAGATAAAGTGTCAAGAACATTTTCATCTATGCTCAAATTCATAATGGATTACATCATTTCAGTGTAGCTCAAATCAAAAATATCTTCAATAAGTGGATCTATAATATCCACAATAGAAACTGTAGAACATTCATCAGAAGGGTACTTCATGGCATCAAATATGTTAAAATAAATTTTATCACCATCAAATTCCATTGATAAAGTACCTTCATTTACATCAATTTTAGTTCTAGCAGTTTTCAAAAATGGTCTACCTAACAGAATAGGTGACTGTGATGAACAAGTATTTTGGCTATTCTCAGTTTTCAAAATGTAAAAATCTGCAGGGAATACTAAATCATTTACTTTAACCAGTACATCTTCTATTACTCCTTTTGGATAAGCCACAGACCTATCAGCTAACTGAATAACAATTCTAGTAGGCTTCATTGGTCCCAAATTTAAAGAGTTATAGATTGTATAAGGCATGACATTAATAGATGCTCCTAAATCTAGCATACAACCTGAGACTACCTTATCACCAATTGTACAAGGGATAGCGAACATACCTGGATCTTTCTGCTTTGGAGAAAGTTTCTGTTGGAGAACAGCAGACACACATTCCCCCACACTGATTCTATCGTTACCTTTAAGCTTTTTCTTGTTGGTACAAAGTTCTTTTAAGAACTTAGCATAACGAGGAATCTGTCTTATTGCATCCAAAAGAGGAATGTTGACTTCAACTTTCTTGAAGATCTCCAGAACATCTTTTTCTTCCTCATCTTTCTTGTTCTTAGTTAACCTATTGGGGAAATGAGGACTTACCTTGGGAATAGAAGAAGAAGATTCTCCTATCTGAGGAACTTTGTCGGAAGATGCTGGGCTTGAAATAGGTGCTTTCTCCGTGCCTTTATTTTCCTCCGGTCTCTTGGATTCTTCCAACACTTTACCACTTCTTAATGTTACGGCACTAGCATTCTCTCTGGGATTGAGTGGTTGTGATGGAAGTTTATTGAAAAGTTGTGTTTTCAATTGACTTAACTCAGAAGCCATTTGTCCTACCTGATTCTCCAAGTTGTGAATGCTGGACTTTGTATCCTTTTGGAAGGACATGGTATCTCTCTGAAAAGATATAGAACTTGAGGCTAGAGATTTTACCATATCTTCTAAAGACATACTCTGTTGTTGGTTCTGAGGAGGTTGAGTTGGTTCTGAAATTACCCATGGCGTTGCTTTGGTCCTCTTGAAATAGTATAGGACAAGAATCTGTAGGATGGTCATTGCCTAAACAAATTCCACATGCTTTTACCGGTGCATTGATTCTTTTCCCAACTAATTGACCAACTAAATTGGTAAGATGATCTAGTCTTTGCTCAATTTGTGTAGATGATGATGATGCATCTACTTCATTTACCTTTCTTACGATATCATTCATGGTGTTAAAAGATTGTGAATTAGCAGCCATGTTAGCTATTAATTCACGTGCAGCATCAATAGTCATCCTGTCATAAGAAATCAAACCCTCATAAAAATATTGAATTAATAATTGTTCAGGTATTTGATGATGAGGACAACTAGCACATAATCTTTTAAATCTTTCCCAATATTCGTACAATGTTTCACCAGTTTGTTGTCTTATGCCACTTATATCCTTTCGGACTGTTGCAGTTCTAGATGCAGGATAAAATTTAGCTAGAAAAGCTCTTTGCATTCCAGTCCAATCTCGAATAGATCCCGAAGGCAAATCATATAACCAATCTTTTGCACTATTTTGTAAGCTAAAAGGAAAAGAACGCAGTTTAATAACTTCATCTCTTGTACCTTCTTGTTTCAAATTAGTGCAAATAACATGAAATTCCTTAATGTGCCTAAGTGGATCTTCTCCAGGTAATCCATTAAATGTTGGCAAACATTGTATAAAACCAGTATGCATTTTAAAATTAGCATCAACTTGTGGAAAAATAATGCATAAAGGTTGTTCATCAAGAGTAGGAGTAGTGAGTTCTTTTAGAGATCTTTGATTCAAAGCCATATTAAAAAGATGAGCAGGAAGAATATCACCAGAAATAAGTTGGGTATCCGGTTGATTTTCTGCTTTGCCTTCTTCAAGATCCGTAGCTTGTTCTCTAATCTCAACAGGTGTTTTACTCCTTTGTTCTTCCCTAGTGATCTTACCACTTCTTAAGTGCATACAACAATGAACTTGTTGTCTGGTGTCACCAAAGGAATGAAATTTGTATCTCAATATCACCAAAGGAATGAAATCTATAACAAAATAAAAAGATTAATAATTTTAATAAAACAAATTAAAGAAAATCCCCGGCAACGGCGCCAAAATTTGACAAATCCTGTCGTACGGCTCTCAAATTTAAACCTAACAATTCCTATGTAGATAGGGAAAGTAGGGATCGAATCCACAGAGATTTGTCAACTCTTAAATTAAAATCGTTAATCGGAAAAGGTTTTGGGGGTTTTTGGTATTTTGAGAATAAAGTAATGACAACAATTAAAATAAATATTTTTGAGGTTTTGGATTTTGTAAACAGAATTAAAACGAAATTTGGAATACAAATGATATAAAAAGCGTTAGCAAGGAACTAGTATCAAGTTATATTTTTCATGGGATTAATCATAGATAGATACATTATTAAGTAGTTGGTTTTAGAATCCCGATCAACTCAGACAGATTCCTATCCTTACAAAATAGATTAATCCCGATCAGCTCAGACAGATTAATCACTAATTTAATTAAACACCACTACCAATCAGCGTGTATAGGATGCTCAATCAAATTGCATTAAACAAATAAGGCATCACCAACATTAAATTGTATATAACAATCAGCTTAATTATATACAATTTAAATTATATAATTCCGCTACTAATTTAATTAAGCCAAGAGCTGCAACTCAATTAAACTAGTAGATGCTACTTGAATTATTAATACAAGATTAATAATCCTAGCTATATAATCACATTCATTAACTAGATTGTCAATCCAATTAATTCACACAATTATATTGGTTAAAACAGGAATTATATAAATACTTAATTAATACATATATATAAGTATATTAAATAAATACACACACACACACATATATATATATATATATATATATAAAGAAAGATTGGATTTATATTAACTAAAGAAATTAGGCGGTTCAACCGGCTATTTAAATAAATTAAACTAAAAGTATGGAGGCTCGGCCTTCCATAATACATAAAATAAAAGACATAAAAGTAAATTAAACTAATAGGTGGCTCTGCCATCCATTTGCGATATTTAAAGTGCATAAAGCAAAATAAATAAAGACTAGGCGGGTAAACTGACCATAAGTCTAGTTAAATAAATCCAAATAGAAATTAAGTATAAAGAAAATTATCTCATAATCTCATTTATTAATAACTTAACACATATCCTTGCTAACAAAACAAAATTACTCACAATACATATTTAATAAATATAAGATGAAATTTATAAACATTAGAAATAAAATTTGAAAGATAAACTCTCCGGAAATATTAAAATTATCCGGACAGAATTTCTTTACTAAATATTACAAAAAACCTTGAAATATTATTCTAAAAAATCTGAAAATATACTAAGATGAAGACAATAATAAAATAAATAAATTGCAAAAGAAATGGAGAAGATTGAAGCTAAATTGGTGTCTAAATCATAAAAATAAGCTTCCTATTTATAGTCACAAAAATCAGGGGCAAAATGGTAATTTTTCACCCCAAAGTCTTGAAAATGTAGTTGGTGGCCTAATTTCCCCAACTTCTCCACATGTCGCGTCCTCATTGGTCCAAGTTGCGGCTTCTAGAAGCGCCACTTGTCACCTTCTGATTGCGCCACTTGTCATCTTCTGATTGCGCCACGTCATCGGATGATATAGATTTTTTTTTTTTTTTTAAACTCTCCAACATTTCTTCTTCTTCTTTTTATCTCCATAATGAACTAAAATATACTAAAAAACTTACAAACAAAGAAATAGAAGGGAAACGTGAAATATATCCATTAAATAACATAATTAACCAATTTTCAAACAAAATATAATAATTAAATAAACATAAAAATCAGTTAATTTATGAGTACATCAGTTATCTCCATGCTTCGCATCACTCCCCCTTTCCTCAAAAGGATTTGCCCTTGAATCATCACCTGCATAATCGAAAGAAAGTAAATCAAAAATATTAAAAGTAAGCATTGGCATTGATCCTTGCAACAACTTGAAAAGGACCATCTCCTCTTGGTTGAAGCTTCAAACGCCATTGCATAGGAAACCTTTCCTTGCGTAAATGCAACCATATATAATCATCAGACTCAAAAATCACTTTCTTTCTTCCATGATTTCTTTTCTCAATATTTTGTTTGATTGTTTCATGAATTTTTCACACATATTTTTCCTTTTTAGCTCCATCAAAATTAACTTGTTCATCCAAAAGTAGAGATAAATCTAATGGTGTTAAAGGACATAAACAATCTCAAAAGGTGAATAATGAGTAGATGAATGCGCACTCCTATTATATGCAAACTCTACATGAGGTAAACAATCATCCCATGATTTCAGATTCTTTTTAATGATAACTCTCAATAATTGTCCCAAAGTTCTATTCACTACCTCAGTTTGTGGATGACAAGTAGTTCTAAACAACAATTTAATTCTTAATTTTGCCCACAAAGTTTTCCAAAAGTAAGATAAAAATTTAGCATCTCTATCACTTACAATGGACTTAGGCATACTATGCAAACAAACTATTTCTTTAAAAAACAAATCAGCAACATGTGAAGTATCATCAGTTTTATGACATGGAATGAAGTGTGTCATTTTAGAAAACCTATCAACAATCACAAATATACTATCAAATTCACGTCTAGTTCTAGGTAAACCAAGAACAAAATCCATATAAGCATCTATCCAAGGTGCATGTGACACAGGTAATGGTGTGTATAAACCATGTGGATGCACTTTAGACTTAGCTTGCAAACATGTAATACAATTAGCACATGATCAGTATAGATAACAAATTCCTTGGGAAAAAGATAGTGCTACCATGTTTCCAATGCTCTTACTAAAACATAAATCTCTTTGTCATAAGTTGGATATTCAATGCAGCACCATTAAGTTTTTCACTAAAATAAGCGATTAACTTTCCTCATTGCAAAAGGACAGCACCAATACCAACTCCCGAAGCATCACATTCAATTTCAGAAGTGTTATCAAAGTTTGGTAAAACAAGAATAGGAGTAGAAGTTATATCCCTCCATTTAAATCCAACATTTTTTTATAACTTCAATTAAAGGGGCAGCAATGCTAGAAAAATCCTTAACAAACCATCTATAAAAACTTGCTAAAGCATGAAAACTTCTAACTCCCCCCACATTCTTAGGTGTTGGCCAGGTTTCAATAGATTTAACCTTTTCATTATCTACAATTTCTTGTTGACTAACAACATATATCCTAAAAATATAACTTTAGGCATACAAAATGAACATTTAGCAAACTTAGCATACAACTTTTGTTCTTGCAAAGCACCAAAAATAGCTTTAACATGCAAAATATGATATCATGAAGTGATTTGCTATCCGCAAGTATATCATCAAACTAGACAACAACAAATTTCCCAATAAAGCTACGCAAAGCATGGTTCATTAATCTTATGAAAGTACTAGGTGCATTAGTTAATCCAAAAGGAATAAATAACTATTCATATAAACCATATTTAATCTTAAAAGCAGTTTTTCATTCATCTCAATTCTCATACGAATTTGATGATAACTAGCTATTAAATCAATCTTAGAAAATATGCAGGCACCATGTAATTCATCCAACATATTATCTAAACGAGGAATAGGGTGGCGATACTGTACCATAATTTTGTTAATTGCTCGACAATCAACACACATTTGCCAAGAACCAACTTTTTTAGGTACCAACAGCACGTGTACTGCACATGGACTCAAACTTTCTCTGATCAAGCCCTTAGACAACAATTCATCCACTTGCCTTTGTAACTCATTGGTTTCTTCAGGATTGCTTCTATAAGCTGATCGGTTTGGAATTTGTGCTCCAGCAATAAAGTTAATTTGGTGTTCAATTGCTCTAACTGGTGACAATCCTTTTGACATAGTTTCGGGAAACAATTTTTCATATTCCTACAACAGAGTTTGAAAAGAACTAGGAAGAGAAGAGAGATTTGGGTTAGAAAAAATAGTTAAATTTGCTCATTTGAAAACCAAAATAAGCATGGATTGCCTAGATAGATAGGCCTTTCGGACCTCACCCTCTCTTGCATAGAAACCGCGTTTTACCTTTTGTTTTGCCACTCTTTACACACTATTCTCTCATTTTGCATGTGCCCTCTCAAGATTCTTTTTCTCATGGCACATCCCCTCTGTTACCTCTCCTTTTTCCTCTCTTTTCTCACAACTCTCCTTTTGCTCATTCATCTTTTTTTCTTTTGTGCATTCTCACATTCACTCAATATTTTCTGATCTTCAAACACCTCTTTTGGTGACATGGGCAGCAACTTAATAGGTCGCCCATCCATCACAAAAGAATATCGGTTAGTGAAGCCATCATGCATAACTCGCCTATCATACTGCCAAGGTCGTCCCAATAATATATGAGTAGCATGCATGGGAACAACATCACATAAAACCTGATCAAAATAACATCCAATTGAGAAAGATATTAATGATTGCCTAATAACCCTAAGATCTCCAATATTGTTCAACCATTGCAATCTATAGGGATTAGGGTGTTTAGTTGTTTTCAATCCCAATTTATTAACTAAACTAGCATTAACAACATTAGTACAACTACCCCTATCAATGATCACGCTACACAATTTATCATGTATGAAGCATCTAGTATGAAATATGTTTTCACGTTGTACCTCCACTTTGGATTGGATGCTCAGTGCTCGTCTTATGACCAAGCTGAAAACTAATCATTGAGGGGCTGTTTCTCCATCATTTGCTTCATCTGAATCTTCTGCTAATAGTGGCATGTCACTATAGTTAAAATTATCTCCCTTATCTTCACTCACCACTTCTCCATTTCGTATAACCATCACCTTTACAGTAGGACATTGCGCTTGCCTATGTCCATATCCCAAGTATTTGAAACACTTCCGATCTCTCAAAGAACCCTTAGATTTATCATCCTTATGTTGTAATTTTGTTGTAGAAATGTCTTTACTTTTTTTTCCTTCAAATCTGTCCTTTCTTGAATTTGATTCACCACATTTGTTCCCCTTCCAATTCGACTTCCATGAAGAAGTAGAAGTCAAACCAGATTTGTTCCTCATCTTCAATTGCTTCTCAATCTTAATTGCCACTTACCATATCCTCAAAATCAACATAATGATACAATTCAACGAAGTTAGCAATGTCACGATTTAAACCAGAAAGAAATCGTGCCATAGTAGCCTCCTTGTCCTCCTCAACATTGGCTCGAATCATGGCCATCTCCATCTCTTGATGATACTCTTCAATACACTTTGATCCTTGGTTCAGTCTCTACAAAAGATTGTACAACTCTCTATAATAATATTGTGGTACAAATTTTCTCCTCATAATTGTTTTCATCTCAAACCATGAAGAAATTGAACCTTCTCCACTCCTACGCATAGAAGTTGAGAGCTGATCCCACCACACTCTTGCATAATTAGTGAAACCTACAACAACCAATTAATTTTACCTTCTTCTCTTCGGTGTAGTTATGACATTCAAACACACGTTCGACCTTCTTTTCCCAATCTAAATATGCTTCTGGATTGCTCTTGCCTTGGAAAGATGGAATCGTCATTTTGATTGACCCCAAGTTCCCATATTTAGATTTTTCTTTGTTGAAACATGTAGAATCTGCGTCAAATTCATCTTCTAATTCATCAATGAGATTTCGTTTTTGTTCCTCCAGATTGAGCACGACTTGAAGCATATATGTAAGAATCTACTAAGATTGAGCACGACTTGAAGCATATATGTAAGAATTTGCTAAGATTGAGTGCGACTCAATTCTCCCCAATCTTTCTTTCAATTTTTGGTTGTCACTAGCAAGATCTTCTTGTTGTGACAACATCTTTTGCATCATTCATTATATCGCCTCTAAGATAAGTCTATCTTTTGATTCCATTATGTAAAACCTGCAATAAAGATGTTAGAAAAGACAAATCCTAAACTAACTCTCCCTCATGTGTTTCACTCGACTGTTTTTAAATCTCTTTATTCATCTCACCAAATTTTGACTACACAAGAGCCTCTCTTTGAAGTTCTTATTTGAACTAAGCCTTTACTAATTGCTAAAAATAGGTTCTTAGTCTTTGCTAACCAAAACTCAAATAAAAAGAATGAATGTGTAACCTTTTTTTTTCTTTGAAACTCGAAACCAAAATCTCTCTTTTTTTTTTTGCCCACAAACTTGGACTCAAACAACAAGAATGAATCTTTGATCTTTTTTTCTGAAACTTCAAGTCAAATCTCTCAATATTTTTTTTCATTTTTTTTCAAACTAAGACAAAAGGATAAGAAGGTTATAGAATAACTTGTTTCCCACAACCTAGGCTCTGATACCAAACTGATACGATCCTTGCTTATCTATCAAACAAGACCTATGAAGAAAGAGTTCAAATCCTTGTTTGATTAGGAGCTCTACTTATTTAAAAAGGAAACTAAATCTACCCTGATTTCCTTATTCAAAAAGGAAAACAAATAAAACAATAAATCTAATAAATACCAAATCTGCTAAGATTTCTAAATTCTTATAGAAAACGAATAAACCCTAAAATCCTTATGGGTAGGACGAAATTCTTAAGTTTGGTGGGCTTGTAATTGGACTTTCTTCTCATTTGTATCAAATCTAATTAAATTCACAAGTCTTAGGCAGCCCGTGCAATTTTCCTCTTGAGCAAATTGATCCAAAAACACAAAATAAGTCCATGGAGTGCATCTTTCATCTGTTTAGTTCTAGCTCTTGTAATTGAACCTCCATCATATCTCAAAGGATCCAGCTTCTTCTTATTTGTACTTGAACTAGAATTTCAATTAATGTCATCTCCATGCTTCGCATCACTTGGTATCAGTGCCTTTAGTTATCAAACAATTAAGAACCTTAATTATAAGTGGCGAAATTCTTCGAGAATTTCAAAGCAAAGCTCTCACAAGAACTTTAAGAGAAAACTCAAAATTGTATTAAATCATAATCATTTGAATTGTTCCAATTACATAAATAGAAAAAAGAGTTCAAATCCTTGTTTGATTAGGAACTCTACTTATTTAAAAAGAAAACCAAATCTACCCAGATTTCCTTATTCCAAAAGGAAAACAAATAAAACAATAAATTTAATAGATACCAAATCTGCCAAGATTTCAAAATTCTTAGAAAAAATTAATAAACCCTGAAATCCTTATGGGCTGGACGAAATTCTTAAGTTTGGTGGGCTTGAAATTGGACTTTCTTATCCTGTGTATCAAATCTAATTAAATTGACAAGTCTTGGGAAACCCATGCAATTTCCCTCTTGAGTAGATTGATCAAAATAACACAAAATAAGTCTATTAAGTGCATCTTTCATCTGTTTAACTGTAGCTTATGTAATTGGGCCTCTATCATAGCTCAAAGGATCCAGCTTCTTCTTATTTATGCTTAAACTCGAATTTCCATTAATGGCATCTCCATGCTTCGCATCATATTTACTCAAATTATCCCCCACACTTGGGAATTACATTGTACTCAATGTAAAAAACACACAAAGTTTTAAAAACAAAATATAAAACAACATTCTTCCACAATTAATTGGAGGTACATATGGATTTGTCTCTAGTACAAAAGTTACTAATTCATCCAATAGCTCTGACGAAGCCTGTCGTACCACTCTCAAATTTAAACCTAACAATTCATATGTAGATAGGGAAAGTAGGGATTGAATCCACAGAGATTAATCAACTCTTAAATTAAAATCATTAATCGGAAAAGGTTTTAGGGGTTTTGCTATTTTGATAACAAGAAAATAACAACAATTAAAATAAATAATTTTGGAGTTTTTGGATTTGTGAATAGAATTAAAAAAATGATTGGAATACAAATGATATAAAAAGGAATTAGCAAGGAACTAGTCTCAAGTTATTTCATGGGAAATCATAGATAAATACATTATTAAGTAATTGGTTTTAGAATCCCGATCAACTCAGACAGATTCCTATCTTTACAAATTAGATTAGTGCCGATCAGCTCAAACAGATTAATATCTAATTTAATTAAATATCACTACTAATTAGCGTGTATAGGATGCTCAATCAAATTGCATTAAATAAATAAGGTATCACCAACATTAAATTGTATATAATAATCAACATAATTATATACAATTTAAATTATATAATTTCGTTACTAATTTAATTAAGCGAAGAGCTGCAACTCAATTAAACCAGTAGATGCTACTTGAATCATTAATATAAGATTAATAATGCTAGCTATATAATCACATTCATTAACTAGATTGTCAATCCAATTTATTCACACAATTATATTGGTTAAAATAGGAATTATATAAATACTCAATTAATATATATATATATATATAATGAAAAACCTAAGAGGATGTGAATTAGGTTTTATCCGATTTTACAACCTTAATTCAAACAATACTTTCTAAGACAACAAATAACAAACACTTGGTGCTCAAACAGTGTGTGAAATAATGTGTTCAAGAAATTAACAAAGAACACAACAATTTATAGTGGTTCGATTTATCCAACAAAACCTAATCAACTACCTTGAGCTATCTACTCAAGGATTTCACAAAACCTTTCACTAATTTAGTATAATAGATTACAATAGAGGCTCGCCCAATTCTCCTTACCCAATCAAGGTTCACCCAACTCTTTGAGTTTTACAATACTACATTGATTATACACTTATCTCTAATACAACAATTAATGAAATAGATACACTTAAGACAATCACAATTATCTATAATTCAAGGCTCACTCTAACCCTTAGAGTTTTAAGCTTAATGCAAACTTGAATAAAACTTACAATATAAGAATAGGAAGAGTTTGATATAGAAATCACCTTGATGTGAAGATATATCAATTTGAAGCATAAACACCTCTTTGAGTAATATGTTTCTCTAGATTGCTCAAGAACACCAATGATTTAGTAAATACCGTTCTTGGATGATTTTCACAATGTAAATGTTATAAAAGAGTTTCAAAATGATTTCAAGATGTTTTATAAAGAGTAGGAATCAGATTTTTGCTCAAAAAGTCATAGTTATGGTTTTTTTAAACAATTGGGTATTTATATGTATGCAGCAATTGTCATAAAAATAGCTGTTTGAATCCCACTTAGGAGAAGTGTGGTCGACCGTATATCAGACTGGTCGTTCGCACCATCATCTGCAAGTGTTCCAAAGAACTCTAGACATTCTGCGGACGATGAGCTGAGTAGTC
The DNA here is from genome assembly GCA_019593545.1 of Apocynum venetum. Taxonomy (NCBI): domain Eukaryota; kingdom Viridiplantae; phylum Streptophyta; class Magnoliopsida; order Gentianales; family Apocynaceae; genus Apocynum; species Apocynum venetum. Next base: position 63,412 of record SRSM01000093.1, on the reverse strand, counting down.
CGATCGACCGCACCATCATTAGTAAGTGTACCAGATAGCTCTGAACATTTTGCGAACGATGAGCTAAGAAGTTTGGTCGACCGCATGATGTGGGGTCGACCACACATGCAGTCAGGTCGACTGCACATGCATCCAAATCATGTAATACAAGATTTCAATCAATTCTAAGAGTTTGTGGAATATATTTTATAGAATTTTAAGTAAATGCATGTATTTTGAAAATCATTTCAAATACCCAACTCATATTTTATCTTTATGAAGTGCATTTAGAAAACATTTCATTTTAATTCAGCAACCTATAGAAATTATTACTCAGAGAGGTAGACCTAGAGATATCTAAGTGAAAAACAAAACACTACACCTCTAGATCCTATCTAATCCAGAAACCGCTTATCTTCAACGCTTGACAACATAAGATCTTTCCTGAAGACTTGAAACTTCGATCTTGTATGGATTAGACATATGAATCCTAAAAGACCAACACTTATACAATTAAGACATTATTCCTCATCAATATTTGTCATTAATCAAAATTATGGCATTAAAAGCTTTAAGTCTTTCATATAAGTATATTAAATAAATACACAAATATATATATATATATATATAAAGATTGGATTTATATTAACTAAACAAATTAGGCGATTCAACCGGCCATTTAAATAAATTAAACTAATAGTATGGAGGCTCGGCCTTCCATAAAATGAATTAAAGACATAAAAATATATTAAACTAGTTAGGAGGCTCGGCCTTCTATAATAAAGAAAATAAAAGTCATAAAATTAAATTAAACTAATTAGTTGGCTCAACCATCCATTTGCGATATTTAAAGTGAATAAAGCAAAACAAATAAAGACTAGGAGGGTAAACCGACCATAAGTCAAGTTAAATAAATCCAAATATAAATTAAGTACAAAGAAAATTATCTCATAATCTCATTTATTAATAACTTAACACATATCCTTGCTAACAAAATAAAATTACCCAAAATACATATTTAATAAATATAAGATGGAATTTATAAACATTAGAAAGAAAATTTGAAATATAAACTCCCCGAAAATATTGAAATTATCATAACAGAATTTTTTTACTAAATATTACAAAAAGCCTGAAATATTATTTTAAACATTATGGAAAATATACTAAGATGAAGACAATAATAAAAGAAAGGAATTGCAAAATAAATGGAGAAGATTGGAACTAAAATACACTGAAAAACTTACAAACAAAGAAATAGAAGGGAAACGTGAAATATATCTATTAAATAACATAATTAACTGATTTTTAAACAAAATATAGTCATTAAATAACATAAAAATCAGTTAATTTATTAGTACATCAAATTCCCCCACACTATCCCTTTGCTTGCCCTCAAGAAAAATATACAAGTATAAATAACTTAAATAAGATTAATAAGGTAACAAAGTGTTATATTAATTTCAATACAACTTTCACAATTAACCCCTTTTAAAAAATAATTATGCTCGTGTGTACTTGAATATCATTTACAAGTTTGACATTAATATTCAAAATTAACAAAATGTGAAATCATCCATGAAAATTTCAATGATATTTGTGGCAAAATCAGAAAATAAGGACATCATGCATCTTTGAAAGCTAGCAGGTGCATTGTGTAAACCAAAAGACATTCTTCAATAAGCATAAGTATCAAATGGGCATGTAAAAGTAGTCTTACCTTGGTCTTCTGGGGCAATAGCAATATAAAAATAACCAGAATAACCATCAAGGAAATAATAATGAGAACAACCAGATAAACGTTCTAACATTTGATCTATGAAAGGAAGGGGAAAATGGTCTTTCCTAGTTGATGCATTATGTTTCCTGTAGTTTATGCAAATTCTCCAACCATTTTGCACTATAGTAGGAACTTTCTCACCTTTAGTGTTTTCGACAATAGTTATTCCACTTTTCTTTGGAACAACATGTACAAGACTTACCCCATGTAAATCTGTGATTGGGTAGATGACACCAGCATCAAGAAGTTTTAGAATTTCAACTTTTTACTATTTTCATCATAGGAGGGTTTAATCTCCTTTGTGACTCTCTGGTTGGTTTAGCTCCATCTTCTAACAATATACGGTGCATGCATGTTGATGGGCTAATACCTTTAATGTCGGCTAAAGTCCAGCCGATGACATTGACGAAGCCTGTCGTACGGCTCTCAAATTTAAATCTAACAATTCCTATGTAGATAGGGAAAGTGAGGATTGAATCCACTTAGATTTGTCAATTTTTAAATTAAAATCATTAACCGAAAAAGGTTTTTGGGGTTTTTGGTATTTTGAGAATAAGGTAATGACAATAATTAAAATAAATATTTTTGAGGTTTTGGATTTTGTAAACATAATTAAAACGAAATTTGGAATACCAATAATATAAAAAGTGTTAGTAAGGAACTAGTATCAAGTTATATTTTTCATGGGATTAATCATAGATAAATACATTATTAAGTAGTTGGTTTTAGAATCTCAATCAACTCAGACATATTCCTATCCTTACAAAATAGATTAATCTCTAATTTAATTAAACATCACTACCAACCAGCGTGTATAGGATGTTCAATCAAATTGCATTAAACAAATAAGGCATCACCAACATTAAATTGTATATAACAATCAGCTTAATTATATACAATTTAAATTATATAATTCCGCTACTAATTTAATTAAGCCAAGAGCTGCAACTTAATTAAACTAATAGATGCTACTTGAATCATTAATACAATATTAATAATCCTAGCTATATAATCACATTCATTAACTAGATTGTCAATCCAATTAATTTACACAATTATATTGGTTAAAACAGAAATTATATAAATACTCAATTAATATATATATATATAAGTATATTAAATAAATACACACACACACACACACACACACACACATATATATATATATATATATAAAGATTGGATTTATATTAACTAAAGAAATTAGGCGATTTAACTGGTCATTTAAATAAATTAAACTAAAAGTATGGAAGCTCGGTCTTCCATAAAAAAAAGAATTAAAGACATAAAAATATATTAAATTAGTTAGGAGTCTCGGACTTCCATAATACAGAAAATAAAATACATAAAAGTAAATTAAACTAATAGGTGGCTCGACCATCCATTTGCAATATTTAAAGTGCATAAAGCAAAATAAATAAAGACTAGGTGGGTAAACCGACAATTAGTCCAGTTAAATAATTTCGATACTAACATTAAATTGTATATAACAATTAGCTTAATTATATACAATTTAAATTATATAATTCCGCTACTAATTTAATTCAGCTAAGAGCTGCAAATCAATTAAACTAGTAGGTGCTACTTGAATCATTAATACAAGACTAATCATCCTAGCTATATAATCACGTTTATCATCTAGATTGTCAATTCAATTAATTTACATAATTATATTGATTAAAACAGGAATTGTATAAATACTCAATTAATATATATATATATATAAGTATATTAAATAAATACACAAATATATATATATAAAGAAATATTGAATTTATATTAACTAAACAAATTAGGCAGTTCAATCGGCCATTTAAATAAATTAAACTAAAAGTATGAATGCTTGGCCTTCCATAAAAAAGAATTAAAGACATAAAAAGAAATTAAACTAGTTAGGAGGCTCGGCCTTCCATAATAAAGAAAATAAAAAAATATAAAAGTAAATTAAACTAGTTAGAAGGCTCGGTCATCCATTTGCGATATTTAAAGTGCAGAAAGCAAAATAAATAAAGACTAGGCGGGTAAACAGATCATAAGTCCAGTTAAATAAATCAAAATAGAAATTAAGTACAAAACAAATTATCTCATAATCCCATTTGTTAATAAATTAACACATAGCCTTGCTAACAAAAGGAAATTACTCACAATACATATTTAATAAATATAAGATGAAATTTATAAATATTAGAAAGAAATACTCCCCCGTAAATATTGAAATTATCCGGACAGAATTTATTTACTAAATTTTACAAAAAGACTTGAAAAACTATTCTAAAAATTCTAGAAATTATATTAATATGAAGATAATAATAAAAGAAAGAAATTACAAAAGAAATTGAGAATATTGGAGCTAAATTGGTGTTTTTAATTAGAAAGAAAACTAGCATATTTATAGGGAAATTTCTAGAGGTAAAATGGTCATTTTGACTTTCGGTATTGTAACGGGTTGACTTGTTGACTTGTTGACACTGTTCAAGACGTAAGCAGTGACGTCATCATTGACGGTGATACTGTTCACCGGAGTTACTGTTCACCAAATTTTTTTTTCTTCATCTTCATTTCGTCTTCTTCTTTTTATCACCAAAATGTATTAAAATACACTGAAAAACTTATAAACAGAGAAATAGAAAGGAAATGTGAAACATATCCATTAAATAACACAATTAACCGATTTTTAAACAAAATATAGTCATTAAGTAACATAAAAATCAGTGAATTTATGAGTACATCAAATTCCCCACACTATCTCTTTGCTTGTCCTCAATTAAAATATAAACACAAAATATAAAAGTATAAATAATTTAAACAAGATTAATAAGGACCACAAAGTGTTATATTAATTTCAATACAACTTTTACAATTAACTCCCTTTTATTTGAAAAGCAATTGTGCTCGTGTACTTGAATATCATTTACAAGTTTAACATTAATATTCAAAGTTAACAAAATGTGACTGTGAAAAAACATAAAATCCTTTAATTTTTTTTATTTTAAAAACATGATATCAGTATAATGAAAAGATAATGATAAAGTCACTACTATGTAAATAAAAATACATTCTTAGTTTCTCAACACAACTTATAAACTTGTAAAGTCACATACTCTCCAATAATAATGAAAATTTTTGTCGATTTGGGTCAAATACGACTTTTAAGCTTGTAATGTTAAGCTCGGGATTTGACTACAAACGAAGGATAGGAATATACAAAATATTTCAACAGTGTAAATTGAGAATGAATTACACCTCTTTGAAGAAAACCTTACCAATAATATCTCTTCATTTCTTTCTCTTTTTTTTTTCTTTTTCACACTTTTTTTTTATTGAAGAGCTCATATCTATGAGCTTTTTAGCTTTAGGTTCTTTTTTTACAATATCTTGCAATCCATTATCAACAGTGCTCATAACTTTTTAATACAGATTAACACATGATTAATACATTCTCAATAAAGTATCAGGATAGAAAAATAATAAAAGAGGCTATTTATCAAAGAAATTAAATGGTAATGAAACCATTAATGCATGTTGGCTCAAAGTAGGATCGAGGGATATATATAAGTATGGTTCATTCAGAAAGACTCAAATTATCAAAAAAGGCCTTATGTCATCTCCAAATCAACCAAGATCTTAATTAAATTTCGTCTCAAACATGTGAAAGAACAAGTTCTAGTGTGTAGAGAATGACCTTAAATGTACTAAAACACACAGTAAACTTACATTATCATCTGAAAAACCTAAGATGGGGGGTGAATTAGGTTTTTATCCGATTTTTTTAAACCTAATTCAATAATACACCTCTATGAAAACAAATATCAAACACTTTGTATGCTAGTTGTGTGAGTAAAAATGTGATCAAATAAAATGCAGAAAGTAGAGCAATGAACACAATGGTTTATAGTGGTTCAGTTTATCCACAAAACCTAATCCACTACCTTGAGTTATCTACTCAAGGATTTTACCAAATCTCTTCACTAATTAAATAAATGAGATTACAAAAGAGGCTCACCCAATTCACCTTAGGGTTTTACAAATAACCTCACTCAACCCTTGAGTTTTACTACACAACCTTGAGTATACAATAATCTTACAACTCTCCTTAGTGAATCCTCACAATACAATTCAATTCAAGGTTCACCCAAACACTTAGGTTTTATGCTACTTGCAACCTTGATACAATTACAATCAATAATAAGAGATAGAGAGATTGATAAATATCACCTTAATGTGAAGATATATCAATTTGAAGCATAAATACCTCATTGAGTAATTTGTTTATCTAGATTGCTCAAGAACACCAATGACTTAGTAAAGACCCTTCTAGGATGATTTTCACAATGTAAATGTTATTAAAGGGTTTCAAAATGATTTCAAGATGTTCTATGAAGAGTAAGAATCGGGTTTTTGCTTGAAAAGTCATTAAAATGAGTTTTTCAAACAATTGGTTATTTATATGTATGCTCTAACGGTTATAAAAATGACTGTTGGAATCTCACTTAGGAGAAGTGCGGTCAATCGCATATCAGACGGGTCGTCCGCACCATCATCCGCAAGTGTTCCAGAGAGCTCTAGACATACTGCGGACGATGAGCTGAGTAGTCCGGTCAACCGCATGATTCTGAGGTCGACTACATATGCAGTTAGGTCGATCGCACATGCATCCAAACTATGCAATACAAGATTACAATCAACTCTAAGAGTTGTGGAATATATTTTATGGAATTTTAAGTATATGCATGTATTTTGAAAAATCATTTCAAATACCTAACTCATGTGTTTATCTTTATAAAGTGCATTTTCAAAAACATTTCACTTTTATAGAGCAACCTATTGAAATTATTTCTTAGGAGATAGATCTAGAGATATCTAAGGATATAAAAAAAATAACACTATACCTCTAGATCTTATATAATCTAGAAACCGCTTATCTTTCAACGCTTGATAACATTCGATCTTACCTAGAGACTTGAAACTTCGATCTTGCATGGATTAGATATATAAATTCTAAAAGACCAACACTTATTCAAATAGACATTAGTCCTCATCAATGTTTGTCATTAATCAAAAGTAAGACATAAAAAGCTTTAAAGTTTTCATCATCAAATTACAATACTAATGTTTTTAATTTTGGATTTCATAGCAAAAAGGATTTAGCCACATTAGTTAAATAAGAATATTTTTTGTCAAATTACGAAGATATTCAATTGATTTATTCAAAAAAAATTTACATAAAGGGTTACAATTATAAAAGGATTGAAAAATTTAACACAAAATTACCTAAAATCTTAAAAAGTTGACTCTTTACTCAAACTACCCCCCACATTTGGGAATTATATTGTCATCAATGTAAAAACGCACAAAGTTTGAAAAAAAACAACATTATTCCACAACTTTTAATAAAAATAAAATAACACACATTTATTTAAAAAGAAAAACTTACAACTTTAACTCTAAATCCACCGAATCTCTTTTTCTCTTGTTACCGGAATTGACCAGTTAATTGGAGGTACATCTGGATCTGTCTCTGGTACAAAAACTACTAATTCATCCAATAGCTCCTTAGTTGTGGGTGCAGATACAATTATTCTTCGTGCTACTGGAGAAAGAAGCTTATGTGTAACAGTTATGTCAAGAAATGCTAATAAACCATCAAAGTATAGATCAACATTTAAAAGACCAATTGGTTTAGTGTGTAGTTTCATGTTAAACCAGAATGTTAAATTGAACAAGCATTCTAATATTTCATATCCTCCTGGGATTATTATGAAAGCATCATAGTTATACAACATGAGTGTCATGCGTTCATAAAATGATTTTGTTTGTACCTCATGTCCAATTGTTTTGCCATATACTTTTTTCAAATGAGTGAGAATTACACCTACCGCAATAACTTTGTTTGGATGATTTTGTTTCAATTTGAACAAGTGTTTTGTATGACTGGTGTGCTTGAGGAACCTCTCAAATTAATCCAGCATTTCCTCCTCCGTATACTAGACCGATATTTCTATGAGCTAGTACTATTCCTAATTGGATAGCAGCAGTTAGATGCGAAACAGTAGTACCCACGGTCATTCCTCCAAACACTGCGATGTTTGTTAGACTTTTAATTGATGGACCTTCCATAGTAATGACTTCAAAAGTGATTCTGTTGCACACTAAAAAGAAAACAATCAAATAAAATATATCAAGGAAAAAAATAAAAACAAGTAGTTGTGAATGTGGCTCACATGGTCCTCTGGTTTCACGTCCAGTAACAGTTTCAAACACTTTCTATGAGTCGGGGGTATGCTGCTCATCCAGCTTTCTTAAAAACTGGCAAACAGGATCGTTTAAATTCAGATACCGAAGACTGTACCGGAGTTGTTCAATTTTGAATTGTTTCCATAACCCAAAAATTTCCATTTTAATGCATCCACTAGAATGCGAATATGAAGAGTCAGTTTGATATCATCTAATGACTCTTTACTTAGTCCATTCTTAATGAAAGCAATTTTATCTTCTCGATTATCGAATAAATACCCAAGTGAACGACAACTGACATCACAGTTCCATCTAGCACATTTATAACAGACTCTCATTCTTTTACCTCTCCATGTGGGAAAAACTAGATGTTCACCACTAATTCGGACCTTAGCTTCAATTATCCACCTAATATCCTCAGGCATTCCAAAGGATACTAGTAATTTCATACGCTTCATTCTCATCAAACAGATTTTTCTCAAATAATTAATAGGGAGAAATGGATAATATCTTGTTATTTTCATTAAAGAATCATCATTTATGTAAGAAATAAGGGATGGAAAGACAAACTAAAATGTAAAAAGGAAAGAAATACCTTGCAGATGGAATTACTCTTGAAAGGAAATTAGCAGAAATCATTTTGTGATTCTTTCAACAATTAAGCAAGCTATTTAAAGCTGTGTTTAATCACTGTTGGACATTTAATTAACTTAAATACGCCGTCTTTCTTATTCTAGAAGACGCGTATTCAATAATTTATGTTAGGCCTGCAAGCTAAAAAGTGAAAAATAAAAATCAAATAATTCAAAAGTATTAAAGAAAGCGATGGGTTGCCTCCCATACAACACCCTTGTTTAACGTCTTAGACTCAACGAGTACAGATTTCAAATCCTTTCTGGTGGTGGGTCTTAAAAAGCAACAGAATCGATAATTTGTCCGACAAATCCTTCATGAAAAGGTTTAAGGAGGTGACCGTTCACTTTAAAAATTTTGCTCATTTGAAGACTTTTTACCTCCATTGACATGTGATTAAAGATATTAATGATAACAAGTGGGCCAATCCACCTTGACTTTAGCTTTCTTGGAAATAGTCTCAGATGAGAATTATAGAGTAGAACCTTATCACCAATATTGAAATTTTTCCTTGAAAGATTTTTGTCATGGTAATATTTCATCTTTTCTTTGGCAATCCAAGACTTAACATTGGCATCATTTCTAATATCCTCTAATTCTTGAATTTGCAGTTTTCGATGAGATTGTGCATCATCAAGATTAAGATAACATTGTTTTATGGCCAAAAATGCTTTATGTTCTAATTCCACAAGTAGATGACAAACTTTACCATAAATCAACCTAAATAGTGACTTATCAATAGGGGTTTTGAATGTTGTTCTGTAGCCCAAAGAGCATCTCCCAATCGAAGGCTCCAGTCTTTTCTATTAGGATTGACTACTTTAGTTAGAATAGACTTAATTTCTCTGTTAGAGATTTCAACAAGTCCATTTGTTTGAGGATGATAGGCAGTAGAAACCTTATGAGAAACATGATATTTTTTAAACAGAGTTTCTACTACCTTGTTGCAAAAATGCGTACCTCTGTCACTGATGATGGCCTTTGGAATTTCAAATCTATGGAATATGTTGTCTTTGATAAATTTCACAACTGCTTTGGAATCATTCATTTGAGTGGTTTTAGCTTCAATCCATTTGGAAACATAATTCACTGCAAATAAGATGTAAGTATTTCAAAAAGACGAAGGAAAATGTCCCATGAAATCAATGGGCATACATCAAAAAGTTCACAAACTAATATAGTTTTCAAAGGCATTTCATCTCTCTTGGATATATTACCAGCTCTTTGACATTCATTGCAAAATTTAACAAAGTAATATTTATATTTGTTAAGAGTAGGCCAATAAAATTCACTTTCAAGAATTTTTCTGGCAGTTCTTTTTGGTCCAAAATGACCTCCACATTCTAAAGTATGGCAAAATTTCAATATGGATTGAATTTCATTATTTGGAACACATCTGCGTATGACATTGTCTGCGCAGCTTTAGAATAGGTAGGGATCATCCCAAATGTAGTGTTTTAGGTCATTCCTAATTTTATCCTTCTGAGACTTAGATAGATTATTTGGAAATATTTTGGTAACAATATAATTAACCATATCAACATACCAAGGTATAATTTCATGCAATGCATAAAGATGCTCATCAGGAAATAAATCAGATATAGGAGATATTTTCCCGTCATGTGTCAGTCGACTCAAATGATCCGCAACAAGATTCTCTGCTCCCATCTTATCTCGGATTTCAAAGTCAAATTCATGGAGTAAGAGAATCCATCTGAGTAATCTTAGTTTAGACTCCTTCTTTAACAGGTACTTTAGAGCTGCATGATCGAAATAAACAATCACTTTTGTTCCCAACAGATAATATCTAAATTTCTCTAGAGCAAAAATAACATAGTAGAGTTCCTTCTCAGTTGTGGTATAATTGCATTGAGCATCATCAAGTAATTTAGATGCATAATATATCACATAAGAAACTTTATATATTTTCTGACCTAGAATAGTTCCAACTGCTTTGTCACTAGCATCACATATTATCTCAAAAGGAAAATTCCAATTCGGGGGTTGAATGATAGGTGATGAAGTCAATTTCTCTTTCAACAGTTTAAATGCATGTTTACAACATTCATCAAAATTGAATTTATGTTCTTTTTGTAATAACTTGCACAAAGGTTGAACAGTTTTAGAGAAAGCCTTAATAAACCTTCTATAGAATCCAACATGGCCTAAGAAGGATCTTACCTCTCTTACCGTAGAAGGATAAGGAATATATTTAATCACATCAATCTTGGTTTTGTCAACAGCCAGTCCTTTTGGTGAAACTACGTGCCCTAAAACAATTCCTTGTTCTACTATAAAATGACACTTTTCATAATTGAGAACAAGGAATCAAATGAATTTTCATAGACAGTAAAATCATCCATGAAAATTTCAATGATATTCGTGACAAAATCAGAAAATAAGGAGATCATGCATATTTGAAAGGTAGCAGGTGCATTGCATAGACCAAAATATATTCTTCTATAAGAATAAGTACCAAATGGGCATGTAAAAATAGTCTTACCTTGGTCTTCTGGGGCAATAGCAATATGAAAATAACCAGAATAACCATCAAGGAAACAGTAATGAGAATGACCAGATAGACGTTCTAACATTTGATCTATGAAAGGAAGGGGAAAATGGTCTTTCCTTGTCGATGCATTAAGTTTCCTGTAGTCTATGCAGACTCTCCAACCATTTTGCACTCTAGTGGGAACTTTCTCACCTTCAGAGTTATCCACAATAGTTATTCCAATTTTCTTTGGAACAACATGTACAAAACTTATCAATGTGAATCTGTAATTGGATAGATGATACAAGCATTAAGAAGTTTTAGAAATTTAGCTTTTACTACTTCTATCATAGGAGGGTTTAGTCTCTTTTGTGACTCTCTGATTGGTTTAGCTCTATCTTCTAACAATATACGGTGAATGCATGTTGATGGGCATTAACCTTTAATGTCAGCTAAAGTCCAGCCGATGGCAGTTTTGTTATCCCTAAGCATAGAAACTAACCTATTTTCTTTGGAAGATGAGAGATTGTTAGGAATAATAATAGGTAAAACATTACCTTCACTTAAATATGCATGATTCAAATGAGAAGGTAAAGCTTTAAGCTCAAGTGACTTGGGACAAACAACATATGGTAAGATTTGATTATTTGAGCTAGGTAATGCAATTTTTGAATTACTAACAGGAAATGCAGATAAATCATTGATAGCTTGTTTGAGTTCATGGTCACATTCCACAGATGAAGTGTCAAGAACATTTTCATCTATGCTCAAGTTCAAAATGGATTGCATCATTTCAGTGTAGCTCAAATCAAATATATCTTCAATAAGTGGATCAATAATATCCACAACAGAAACTATAGAACATTCATCAGAAGGGTACTTCATGGCATCAAATATATTAAAAGAAATTTTATCATCATCAAATTGCATTGATAAAGTACCTCCATTTACATCAATCTTAGTTCTAGGAATTTTCAAAAATGGTCTACCTAACAGAATAGGTGACTGTGATGAACAAGTATTTTGACTATCCTCAATTTTCAAAATGTAGAAATTTGCAGCGAATACTAAATCATTTACTCTTACCAATACATCTTCTATTACTCTTTCTGGATAAGTCACAGACCTATCAGCTAACTGAATAACAATTCTAGTAGATTTCATTGGTCCCAAATTTAAAGAGTTATAGATTGTATAAGGCATGACATTAATAGAGGCTCCTAAATCTAGCATACAACCTGAGATTACTTTATCACCAATTGTACAAGGGATAGCGAATATACCTGGATCTTTTTGTTTTGGAGGAAGTTTTTGTTGGAGAACCGCAGACACACATTCCTGAACACTGATTTTCTCGTTACCTTTAAGCTTCTTCTTGTTGGTACAAAGTTCTTTTAGGAACTTTGCATAATGAGGAATCTGTCTTATTGCATCCAAAAGAGCAATGTTGACTTCAACTTTCTTGAAGATCTCCAAAACATCTTTTTCTTCCTCATCTTTCTTGTTCTTAGTTAACCTATTGGGGAAATGAGGACTTACCTTGGGAATAGAAGAAGAAGATTCTCCTATATGAGGAACTTTGTCGAAAGTTGTTGGGCTTGAAATAGGTACTTTCTCCATGCCTTTATTTTCCTCTGGTCTCTTGGATTCTTTCAATACTTTACCACTTCTCAATGTTACGGCACTAGCATTTTCTCTGGGATTGAGTGGTTGTGTGGAAGTTTATTGAAAAGTTGTGTTTTCAATTGACTTAGCTTAAATGTCATTTGTCCTACCTGATTCTCCAAATTGTGAATGCTAGACTTTGTATCCTTTTGGAAGGACATGGTATCTCTCTGAAAAGATATAGAACTTGAGGCTAGAGATTTGACCATATCTTCTAAAGACATACTCGGTTGTTGGTTCTGAGGAGGTTGAGGAGGACTTTGGTGTTGATTAGGAAAAAAAACTAGTGGGTTCATTGATGGTCTAACTCATTGATTACTCCATCTAAAGTTAGGATGGTTTCTCCACTCTTCATTGTATGTGTTGGAGAATGGATTATGTCTTCTCTGAGGTTGATTCTGAAAATTACCCATGGCATTGGCTTGTTCCTCTTGAAAGAGAGTAGGACAAGAATCTGTAGGATGGTCATTGCCTAAACAAATTCCAAGTGCTTTTACTGGTGCATGGATTCTTTTCCCAACTAATTTACCAACTAAATTGGTAAGATCACTTTGCTCAATTTGTGTATATGATGATAATGTATCTACTTCATTTACCTTTCTTACGGTATCATTCCTCGTGTTAAAATATTGTGAATTAGCAGCCATGTTAACTATTAATTCACTTGCAACTTATGGGGTTTTATCTGAAAGAGCACTACCACTAGCGGCATCAATTGTCATGATGTCATAAGAAATCAAACCCTCATAAAAATATTGAATTATGCTATTAATTCAGGTATTTGATGATAAAGACAACTAACACATAATCTTTTAAATCTTTTCCAATATTCATACAATATTTCACCAATTTGTTGTCTTATGCCACTTATATCCTTTCGGACTGTTGCAGTTCTAGATGTAGGATAATATTTAACTAGAAAAGCTCTTTGCATTCCAGTCCAATCTTGAATAGATCCCGAAGGAAAATCATATAACTAATCTTTTGCACTATTTTGTAAGCTAAAAGAAAGAAAGCAGTTTAATCACTTCATCTCTTGTACCTTTTTATTTCAAATTAGTGCATATAACATGAAATTCTTTAATGTGCCTAAGTAGATTTTCTCCAGATAATCCATTAAAAGTTGGCAAATATTGTATGAAACCAATATGCATTTTAAAATTAGCATCAACTTGTGGAAAAATGATGCATAAAGGTTGTTCATCAAGAGTAGGAACAGTGAGTTCTTTTAGAGATTTTTGATTCAAATTCATATTAAAAAGATGAGTAAGAAGATATCACCAGAAATAAGTTGGGTATCCGGTTGATTTTCTACTTTTCCTTCTTCAAAATCCGTAGTTTGTTCTCTGATCTCAACTGGTGTTTTACTCCATTGTCCTTCTCCGGTGATCTTACCACTTCTTAAGTGCATACGACAAAGAACTTGTTGTCTGAAGTCATCAAAGGAATGAAATATGTAACAAAATAAAAAGATTAACAATTTTAATAGAAGAAATTTAAAAAAATCCTCGGCAAGGGCATCAAAATTTGACGAAACCTGTCGTACGACTCTCAAATTTAAACATAACAATTCCTATGTACATAGGGAAAGTAGGGATCGAATCCATAGAGATTTGTCAACTCTTAAATTAAAATCATTAATCGGAAAAGGTAAACTCCTCGGAAATATTGAAATTATCCGGACATAATTTCTTTACTAAATATTACAAAAATCCTTGAAATATTATTCTAAAAAATCTGGAAAATATACTAAGATGAAGACAATAATAAAAGAAAGAAATTTCAAAAGAAATGGAGAAGATTGGAGCTAAATTGGTGTTGAAATCATAAAAATAAGCTTCTTATTTATCGCCACAAAAATCAGGGGCAAAATGGTCATTTCGCACCCAAAAGTCTTGAAAATTTAGTTGGTGGCCCAATTTAGTTGGTATCCTCATTGGTCCACATTGCGACTTTTTGAAGCGCCACTTGTCATATTTGTATTACGCCACGTCATCGGATGACATGGATTTTTTTTTGAACTTCTCCAATATTTCTTCTTCTTCTTTTATCTCCATAATGAATTAAAATACACTGAAAAACTTACAAACAAAGAAATAGAAGGGAAATGTGAAATGTATCCATTAAATAACATAATTAACCGATTTTTAAACAAAATATAGTCATTAAATAACATAAAAATTAGTTAATTTATGAGTACATCAAAAGGCTTTAAATTATTTCAAATGGATGTTAAAAGTGCCTTTTTAAATGGTTTCATCCAAGAGGAAGTGTATGTTGAACAACCTCTTGGTTTTATTAATGAATCTTATGCTAATCATGTGTACAAGCTTTCTAAAGATTTATATGGTCTAAAGCAAGCACCAAGAGCAAATGAAAGACTTAACAATTTTTTCATTGAAAAAGGTTTTTCTAGAAGAAAAGTAGATACTACACTTTTTATTAAAAACAAAGCACATGATATTTTGATTGTTCAAATATATGTTAATAATATCATATTTGGAGCTACTAATGAAAATATGTGCAAAGATTTCTCTAAGACTATGCATAATGAATTTCAAATGAGCATCATAGGTGAATTAACATTATTCTTTAGGTTACGAATTAAGCAAGCAAAAGAAGGTTCATTCATTGACCAAGCCAAGTACACAAAAGAACTACTGAAATGGTTTGGAATGGCTAATTCAAAGGAGATTGATACTCCTATGGCTACGTCTATTAAATTGGACAAAAATGAAAATAGTAAGATAGTTGATCAAACTACATACAGAGGTATGATTGGTAGTCTTTTATATTTAACTGCTAGTAGACCTAATATTATGTTCTTTGTTTGTCTATGCGCTAGATTTCAATCATCTCCTAGAGAATCTCATTTAATTGCTGTCAAACGTATTCTAAATCTCATTTAATTTATTCGTAGATACTTGAAAGAGACTATAGATTTTGGTTTATGGTATCCTAAATCTGTGTTATTTGAGTTAGTAGCATATACTGATGCAGATTATGCGGGTTATACAAAATGTCTTAATTTTGATTAATAACAAACATTGATGAGAACTAATGTCTTGTTTGTACAAGTGATAGATTTTTTGGATTCATCATTTAATCCATGGAAGGACAAGATTTCAAGTTTTCAAGGAAGTATACAAGTCAAGACTATCAATATTTGAAGACAAACATTTGTTGGATTAGAGAGGAGAACTAGAGGTATAGTTTTAGAGTTTAATATATTTTGATATCTCTAGTTTTACCTCTAATTGAGTAATGGTTTCTAAAGGTTGCTCTATGAACTTAAAACGTTATTTCAACATGTTTTTAATATGTTAAAATATGTTTTGGTATTTCGAAAACCATGCATCGTGATTTCAAAACTTAAATGTTTCGTAAACTCTTGATGGATTGATATCATAACTTATATGGATGATTGAAAACATCATTTGTGTGTTAAGAGTATTGTGGATACACAAATGAACATGCTTTGGTCGACCTAAAGTGGTTCAGGTATCGTCCATAAGTTAGTTTATCTTGTGAATGCATATGCTGTCAAATTTGTTCATATGTCAACTTGTAGATGACCATGCGGTCGACCGCAAGTGAAATGAGGTGGACCGCAAGTGAGGTGAGGTCGACCACAAGGTGAAAATCATCATCCGAAGGTTATCCAGTGAGCTTGTGGATGATGTTGCGGACGATGCACCGTTCGATAGTAGTGGGAATATAGGCCAGCCCGTTTTGGCCTGCCAAAAATATGGGTTGGGCTCTTAAAATCTAGGCTTGTATAGAACCGGGCTTTTTTGGGCCAACCCGTTTAGACCTGCGGGCTTTTTGGCCCGATTTTTTTTTTTTAACAAAAAAAACATCCAAAATTTTTAATATTTTATTGATAAATCTTACCTCTATTTTGTTATTGTTATACTACTTTTTAGTAAGTTTTAGCAATAACATTACTCTTCTTCCATAATTTTTTCAAGAAAAATTAGTTAGTTTTGTTCCTAAACTATTTTTTAAAATCGCTTTTATATTTTATCTTTAGAATCACTATACGAGTTGAATTGATTTATTTGCTCATTTATTTTTATATTTGTTTTATATACTTATTAACTTATTTTAATTTTCATTTTAGATGATGACAAAACCTGTCGTACGGCCCTCAAATTTAAACTTAACAATTCCTATGTAGATAGGGAAAGTAGGGATCGAATCCACAGAGATTTGTCAACTCTTAAATTAAAATTATTAACCGGAAAACGTTTTGGGGGTTTTGTTATTTTGGGAATAAGGTAATGACAACAATTAAAATAAATATTTTTGAGGTTTTGGATTTGGAATACAAATGATATAAAAAGTGTTAGCAAGGAACTAGTATCAAGTTATATTTTTCATGAGATTAATCATAGATAAATACATTATTAAGTAGTTGGTTTTAGAATCCCGATCAGCTCAGATAGATTCCTATCCTTACAAAATACATTAATTCCGATCAACTCAGACAGATTAATCTACAATTTAATTAAACACCACTACCAACCAACGTGTATAGGATGCTCAATCAAATTACCTTAAACAAATAAGGCATCACCAACATTAAATTGTATATAACAATCAGCTAAATTATATACAATTTAAATTATATAATTACGCTACTAATTTAATTAAGCCAAGAGCTGCAACTCAATTAAACTAGTAGATGCTATTTGAATAATTAATACAAGATTAATAATCCTAGCTATATAATCACATTCATTAACTAGATTGTCAATCCAATTAATTCACACAATTATATTGGTTAAAACATAAACTATATAAATACTTAATTAATATATATATATATATATATATAGAAAGAAAGATTGGATTTATATTAACTAAAGAAATTAGGCGGTTCAACTGACTATTTAAATAAATTAAACTAAAAGTATAGAGGCTCGGCCTTCCATAAAAAAAAGAATTAAAGATATAAACATATATTAAACTAGTTGGGAGGCTCGACCTTCCATAATACAGAAAATAAAAGACATAAAAGTAAATTAAACTAATAGGTGCTTCGGCCATCCATTTGCGATATTTAAAGTGCATAAACCAAAATAAATAAAGACTAGGTGGGTAAACCGACCATAAGTCCAGTTAAATAAATCCAAATAGAAATTAAGTACAAAGAAAATTATCTCATAATCCCATTTATTAATAACTTAACACATATCCTTGCTAACAAAAGAAAATTACTCACAATACATATTTAATAAATATAAGATGAAATTTATAAACAGTAGAAAGAAAATTTGAAAGATAAACTCTCCGAAAATATTGAAATTATCCGGACAGAATTTCTTTACTAAATATTACAAAAAGTCTTGAAATATTATTCTGAAAAATATGAAAAATATACTAAGATGAAGACAATAATAAAATAAATAAATTGCAAAAGAAATGGAGAAGATTGGAGCTAAATTGGTGATTAAATCATAAAAATAAGCTTCCTATTTATAGCCACAAAAATCAGGGGCAAAATGGTCATTTTGCACCCCAAAGTCTTGAAAATTTAGTTGGTGGCCTAATTTCCCCAACTTCGCCAAGTGTCGCGTCATCATTGGTCCAAATTGCATTTTCTAGAAGCGCCACTTGTCACCTTCTTATTGCGCCACTTGTCATCTTCTTATTACGCCACGTCATCGGATGACATAGATTTTTTTTTTTTATCTTCTCCAACATTTCTTTTTCTTCTTTTTATCTCTATAATGAATTAAAATACACTGAAAAACTTACAAACAAAGAAATAGAAGGAAATGTGAAATATATCCATTAAATAACATAATTAACCGATTTTAAAACAAAATATGGTCATTAAATAACATAAAAATCAGTTAATTTATAAGTACATCAAATTCCCCCACACTATCCCTTTGCTTGCCCTCAAGCAATACAAGTATAAATAACTTAAACAAGATTAATAAGGTAATAAAGTATTATATTAGTTTCAATACAACTTTCACAATTAACCTGTTTTTATTTTTTAAAAAAAATTGTACTCGTGTGCTTGAATATCATTTACAAGTTTAACATTAATATTCAAAGTTAAAAACGGTGACTGTGAAAAACATAAAATCCTTAATAATTTTTTTAAAAAAAAACATTCTATTAATATAATGAAAGGATAATAACAAAGTCACTATGTAAATAAAAATACATTTTTAGTTTCTCAACACAACTTATAAAGTTGTAAACTCACATACTCTCCACTAATAATGAAAAATTTTGGTCGATCTGGGTCAAATAGGACTTTTAAGCTTGTAATGTTAAGCTCGGAATTTAGCTACAAACGAAGTATAGGAATATACAAAATATATCAAGAGTTTAAATTGAGAATGAATTACCACGTCTTGATGAAAACCTTAGCCATGATATCTCTTCATTTCTTTTTCTTTTCTTTTTTTTTCATACTTTTCTCTTCTTTTTCTCTTTTTTTGTTTTTTTTTGTTTTTTTTAAGAGATCATATAAATTAGCTTTTTACCTTTCGATTTTTGACAATATCCCGTAATCCTTCATCAGCAATGTTCATAACTTTTTCAATACAGATGAACACATGTTAATTACATTATCAATAAAGTATTGGATAGAAAAGTAATAAACGAGGCTATTTATCAAAGAAATTAAATGGTAATGAAACCATTAATATATGTTGGCTCAACATAGAATCGAGGATATATATAAGTATGGTTTGTTTAGAAAGACTCAAACTATTAAAGAAGGCCTTATGTCATCCCCAAATCTACCAAGATCTTATTTAAATTTCGTCTCAAGCATGTGAAAGAACATGTTCTATTGTGTAGAGAGTGACCTTAAATGTACTAAAATGCATAGCAAACTTACATTATCATCAAATCACAATACTAATGTTTTTAACTCTGGGTTTCATAACATAAAAGATTTAGCCACATTAGTTAAATAAGAATATTTTTGTCAAATTGTTAAGATATTCAATTGATTTATGAAAATTTGTTTTTTACAGAAAGGGGTACAATTATAAAATGATTGAAAAATTTAACACAAAAATACCTAACATCTTAAAAGGTTATAATACATGCATGATTTATTCAACAAAATAACAAGTTATTAAAAACAATGTTTTTAAAGGTGTGGATCAAGAATCAAATGAGATTAATCACTTGATTCTTTACTCAAACCACCTTCCCACACTTGGGAATTACATTATCCTCAATGTAAAAACACACAAAGTTTTAAAAACAACAGTATTCCACAGCTTTTAATAAAAAGAAAATAGCACACATTTATTTTAAAAAAAAACTTACAACTTTAACTCTAAATTCACTGAATCTCTTTTTCGTTTGTTACCGGAAATTGACCAGTTAATTTGAGGTACTTCTGGATCTGTCTCTGGTACAAAAGTTACTAATTCATCAAATAGCTCATTGGTTGTGGGCGCAGATACAATTATTTTTCGTTCTAGCACATTTATAACAGACTCTTATTCTTTTACCTCTTTGTTTCTTTGCATAACTACTCTTCCCCAACCCAAGTGGACGTTTGGGAAAAGCTGGATGTTCACCACTAATTCGAACCTTAGCTTCAATTATCCACCTAATATCTTCAGGCATTCCAATGGATACTAGTAATTTCATACGTTTCAATCTCATCAGATAGATTTTTCTCAAATAATTAATAGGGAGTAATGGATAATATCTTCTCATTTTCATTAATGAATCATCCATTATGTAACAAAAAGATAGAAAGAAAGAAGGGATGGAAAGACAAACTAAAGTGTAAAAAGGAAAGAAATACCTTGTAGATGAAATTTATTCTTTGAAAGGAAATTAGCAGAAATCGTTTGGTGATTCTTTCAATAATTAAGCAAGCTATTTAAAGTCGTATTTAATCATTGTTGGACATTTAATTAACTTAAATACGCCATCTTTCAGTATCCGATAAGACGCGTATTCAATAATTTCTGCTAAGCCTGCAAGCTAAAAAGTGAAAAAGGAAAATCAAACAATTCAAAAGTATTTAAGAAAGCGATGGGTTGCCTCCCACACAGCGCCCTTGTTTAATGTCTTAGACTCGATGAGCACAGATTTCAATTCCTTTCTGGTGGTGGGTCTTCAAAAGCAATGGAATCGATAATTTTTCCGACAAATTCTTCATGAAAAGGTTTCAGGAGATGATCGTTCACTTTAAAAATTTTGCTCGTTTGAAGACTTTTTACTTCCACTGACTCGTGATTGAAGATATTAATGATAACAAATGGGTCAATCCACATTGACTTTAGCTTTCCTGGAAACAGTCTCAAACGAGAATTATAGAGTAGAACCTTATCACCAATATTGAAATTTTTTCTTAAAAGATTTTTGTCATGGTAATATTTCATCTTTTCTTTTGCAATCCAAGAATTAGCATAGGCATCATTTCTAATCTCTTCTAATTCTTGAATTTGCAGTTTTCGATTAGATTGTGCATCATCAAGATTAGAATGACATTGTTTAATGGCCCAAAATGCCTTATGTTCTAATTCCACAGGTAGATGACATGTTTTACCATAAACCAACCTAAATGGTAACATACCAATAGGGGTTTTGAATGCAGTTCTATATGCCCAAAGAGCATCTCCCAATCTAAGGCTCCAGTCTTTCCTATTAAGATTGACTACTTTAGATAAAATAAACTTAATTTCCCTGTTAGAGATTTCAGCAAGTCCATTTGTTTGAGAATGATAGGCAGTAGAAACTTTATGAGAAACATGATATTTTTTAAACAGAGTTTCTACTACCTTGTTGCAAAAATGCGTACCTCTGTCACTGATAATGGCATTTGGTATTCCAAATCTATGGAATATATTATCCTTGATAAATGTTACAACTGCTTTAAAATCATCCATTTTGATACATAATCTACTGCAAGTAAGATATAAGTATTTCCAAAAGACAAAAGATAAGGTCCCATGAAATCAATGCCCCATACATCAAAAAGTTCACAAACTAATATAGTCTTCAAAGGCATTTTATCTTTCTTGGATATATTACCAATTCTTTGACATTGATTGCAAGATTTAACAAAGTAATATGCATCTTTGTTAAAAGTAGGCCAATAAAATCCACTTTCCAGAATTTTTCTAGCAGTTCGTTTTGGTCCAAAATGACTTCCACATTCAAAAGTATGACAAAAATTCAATATGAATTGAATTTCATTATTTGGAACACATCTGCGTATGACATTGTCTGTGCAGCTTTTGAATAGGTAGGGATCATCCCAAAGGTAGTGTTTTGAGTCAATTCTAATTGTATCCTTTTGAGGCTTAGATAAATGATATTTTTGCAATAAGCCAAAAATCATTTTTTTTAAAATCCTCTCACCATCTAGCCTCCCATAATCCAATAGATTTTTTTTTTTTTAATTTGGGTTAGCAGAAGAAGGAACGGAGAATCTGAGGAAGAGAAAAGAAGAGAGGAAGATGAGAAAAAAAAACATAGAGCCAAGAGAGGTTGGGAGAGAAGAGAGAAAGAGAGAAGCCGAGAGAGGGGGAGGGAGAAGAAGAAGGGGGAGGGCAGGCAGAGAGAAGAGCCGAGAGAGGGAGGGAGAGAATAGAGAAAGGGAGAAGTCGAGGGAGGGAGAAACGGCGGCGGCAGTGGGAAGAGGGTGCAGTGGCGGCGGCGGCGGCTGGAGTGGGAAGAAAGGGGGGTGGCGGCTAGGGTTAGGAGAGGAAGAATAAGAGAGGAAAAATTAGGGTTTTAGGAATAGAAGGGTATTTTAGTAATTTTTTCAAAAACTTATTCATTTTTACAAATGATTCTTTAGGGTTTACAAACCTTAAAATTTCCTCAATTTCAGATACGAATTTACAGATTTACCCACAAATATTTTAGGATTTCCAAATTAGTCCCCAATCATTCTAGAATTTTCAATTTGATCCCAAACTTTCTTAAAAATTATATTTTTACCCCTTTTTTTTAGAAATTCCATTTTTATACCACAAGACTTATTTAAATTCTGTTTCAACCCATATTTTCAAAAATTTCATTTTTAGTCTCCAAACTTTCGAAAATTACGATTTGACCCATTAATTTTTCTAAAATTACAGCTTGACCCCAAACTTTTCCAAACTTGAAAATTACCTTTTTCTTATTCCAAAAGTGTTCCCAAACCTTTTCAAAATGTCAAATATTTCCTTTAATTTTTCAAAAAGCCATTCTTTTCCTTTTTATTAGATTATTTATTTATTTAAAACAAATTATTTAGTTTAGTCTTTCAAGGTTCTAATTCATTGAATACTTTCAATGTAGGAAACAATGACTTAGGGAGCTAGTTATTCCACGCAACTTAGCACGCATTTTTAGATCTGCATTTGAGGTGGGAGTTCTAACTTTATTTGATTATTTTAATATTCATATTTATATGTTATATGTGCTATTTATTCCATGATTAGTTGTGCACTTTTAAATTCTATTATGATATGTGTACAATGATTTTATAAATGAGCATATAAATGTTTATTTCATATGTCATCAAACAATATGGGCTTAGGCCCGATAAAACAGGGACTTATGTCCGATGAAACAGGGGCTTTAGCTCGCATTAAACAGGAGTCTTTGACTCGATGACATTCTTTGACTATCTATATTATTATGATATTTGCAATGTGTAAATCCTTGTAAAATGTCATACTTTACTCCCACTAAGTACTTTGTACTTAATCTATGTATTATGTTTTTCTAAAACCATTTACAGGCTGATGGGTTGCGATGCGGGGACGGAGGATGACCAACCATTTATGAATTTTGAATTTGGTTTAGTTTGAATTATGTTCTCGATTTCAAACTAAGAATATTATTGTTTATGTTTAGTTTCATTTGGATTATAAATATTTTATTTTGATAAAGTTTGTTTTGGTTTTAAATTTATAATTTGAAACTTATTTGGAATTTGGGATTTTGATTCACTATTTGGGAATTTTGACTGTTTTAAATTAGGATTATTCTTTTGACTTGCCTATTATATTATATTTTCTATTTTGGGTTTTTGGGAAAACTGGTATGTTACAGTTTGGTATCAGAGCAAGGTCTACTTTCCTGTAGACTTAAAATATAAAAAAAATGTAAAATTTTTCTAGAAAGGTCATCCATCCACCGTGTTCGCAACCTACAAAAAGGTACATTTTCTATTGTATATTACATTTTATGGATATGACACATATGTTATATTTGATATTTATACATGATTTGTATGAGATATAGACATAATTATCTGGTTAATTAATTTTTGCCTAGCATAATGAAATAGAAATTTATAAACGAGAGTTGATATTTGTTGTAGTATGGCTATCATTATTTGCACGGGTAGTAGGAAGAGCGTTCCAGGACTTCCCGGAAATTGGGACCGAGACTTTTACTATCAATACACGTGCAATGAGGTTGACTCCATTAAAGAACATATCAAGAAGATGTATGACCTTTGGTGGAGGGTGAGACCAGGTATCCTAAATGGAGAAGTTTCTCATATTGAGGAAA
Source organism: Apocynum venetum (assembly GCA_019593545.1). Taxonomy (NCBI): domain Eukaryota; kingdom Viridiplantae; phylum Streptophyta; class Magnoliopsida; order Gentianales; family Apocynaceae; genus Apocynum; species Apocynum venetum. The sequence continues at coordinate 39,116 of SRSM01000093.1, read as the reverse complement.
TTTATAGGCTTGTACTCACGCTACCTCCATAGTGGGCAAATATGGCAAAAGAACTTTATGTGGACATGGCTGAGCCCAGGATTGGACGCCCACCTAGGATTAATTATGGGAGATATACTAATGCGTTGCTGGATCTTGACCCACCTGTTGATATGGATGAGGATTCAGAGGAACTTAGTGATTCATCATCACGAAAGAGTGAAGTAGTGGATCCTGATGAGTTTGACATTTGAGTTTATGATAGGAAGGATTCTCAAGTAGCTTAGGACGTAAACGTTTGATTTATTCATTATTTCATTTATTATAGACTTGATATTTTATATTATTTGAACAATATTTTATGTTATTGCAAATAAAGAGAATCCTACATTAATAAAGTGATTATTACATTTTCTTGGTTTATTTCTTCTGTGAATTATGTGATGTATGGATTCTTGAGAAAGTTATACGTATATGTGATCTAAGTACTTGTATATCGTAATTTTAGAATCATGCCTCCAAGAAGGAACAATAACGGAAACAGAAATAGATCGTCCTCTAGTCAAACACCGGAAGGGGACGTGGGCACAACGTTGATGGCTAACTTGATTTCCGTACTTCAAGGATTCCAACAACAACAAATGTTGGTACTCCATAGTTTCCAGCAGCAGCAAAATCATGCACCATCAGTACAAACCAGAAATGAAATTTCAACCGTGATAAAGCAGTTTCAGGAACTCAAACCGCCTACTTTCAACGGGCGAGAGGGGCCACTTGCAGTCGATGAATGGCTTAGGGCTATGGACAGAACTTTCGAAAGAATGAGTTGTACTGATTCACAAAAGATAATTTGTGCTACTTTTCGATTCTCTGGAGATGCGGATCACTGGTGGGTATCATTTAAGAGGTCCCAAACAGAGGCGTAAAGGACCAGTTTGACTTGGGAAGGGTTCAAACGAGAGGTATTATGACAATATTTCCCTAAAGCATATCGAAACTAGAAAGAGTCCGAATTTTTTATGTTAAAACAAGGGACAATGATAGTGACAGAATATGAGCACAAGTTCAATGAGTTGTCGATGTTTACTCCACATCTGGTGGACACTGATGAAAAGAAGGCAAACCGATTTGAACAGGGTTTGCGGAAAGAGATTAGCGGGGTTCTGGCAGGACATGGAGATATGTCCTTTCCAGAAATGTTGAGTTGGGCACAAGAGGTAGCTCTCCGTTTTGAACTTGATGCCAAAGTGGTTAGGAGAGATGATGCATCAGGGAAGAGAAAATAGAATGGTTCAAGATTTGAGCAAAATTATGGAAATCAGAACAAGCAGGCCAAACATGGAAACAACAAGCATTCCCAAGGAGCGCAAATAGAAAAACCTCTTTGCCCTATATGTGATAGAAGACATGCTGGAGAGTGTCTAAAAGGAAAAGGGGTTTGCTATCATTGTAAACAGTCAGGTCATGCTGCAGGAGAGTGCAATAAGTATAGAAAGAATAATACTGAACAGAGAAATGAAGCTCCAACAGGTCAAGGACGCCTCTACTCAATGGCACGATGGGAAGCAGAACGATCTTTTGGAAACATGACAGGTATGATTCTTGTGTCTAAAGTTCCTTCACATGTATTATTTGATACCGGAGCCACCATTCCTTCATATCTATGAAATTTTGTGATAATAGTCATGTTATAAGTTGCACTGTAGATGAAACCTTAGAAGTTAGAATATCTTCTAGGGAGACTATTTACACTAAATAAATGGTTAAAGGAGTGAAAATGGACTTAGGTGAAAATGAGCTAGATGCAGACTTACATGTGATTAAAATGAATGATTATGATATTATTTTGGGAATGGATTGGTTACATAAGAAAAAGAAAACATTCGTTGTAGAGAGAGAGAAGTATCTTTTGGAGGACAGGAGGATGAAGGATTTATTTTTCATGGATCAAGATCGAGTAACACGCCTCAAGTGATTTCTGCACTGAAGGTAACAACTATGTTAAGGAAAAAGAATTGTCATGGTTTCTTACTTAACATAACAACTAATGAAATTGTGGAGTTAACAGTTGCCGATGTACCTGTTGTACGGGAATACATTGATGTTTTTCCGAAAGATTTGCCAGGATTACCTCCGGATCGTCAAGTAGAGTTTACTATTGACTTAATACCGGGAGTTGCACCAATATCTAAAGCACCGTATAGGATGGCACCTAAGGAGTTGCCAGAATTTAAGGTACAACTACAAGAGTTGTTGGATTTGGGTTTTATACGACCCAGTGTATCTCCATGGGGAGAGGCAGTGCTTTTCGTGAAAAATAAAGATGGCACACTAAGGATGTGTATAGATTATAGGGAATTGAACAAGCTTACCATTAAGAACAAGTATCCCTTACCGAGAATCGAGGATTTTTTTGATCAGCTGAGAGGTGCAGGAGTATTCTCTAAGATCGATTTAAGGTTAGGATATCATCAATTAAAGGTCAAAGAAGATGATGTTTCTAAGACAACATTTAGAACCTGATATGGACATTATGAGTTCACAGTGATGCTGTTTGGACTTAGCAATGCCCCTGCAGTATTCATGGATCTGATTAATCGAGTTTTCCACTCATATCTAGATCGTTTCGTGATTGTGTTTATTGATGACATCCTTGTATACTCCAAGGATAAAGAACAAAATGAGGAGCATCTCAGGATTGTTTTGGAGACACTGCAAAAGGAAACATTGTATGCAAAGTTTAAGAAGTGAGTTTTGGCTGGATAGAGTGGTATTTTTGGGGCATGTGGTAACTGCCAAAGGGATCGAGGTGGATCCATCTAAAGTAGAAGCAATCTCGGAATGGAAAACACCGACTAATGCTTATGAAGTTCGCAATTTCTTGGGTCTAGCGGGCTATTATCGATGATTCATTGAAGGCTTCGCAAAGATAACTGGTCCAATGACACGACTCACAAGGAGGTGAGAAGTATGTATGGACCACTAAATGTGACGAAAGCTTCCAAGAACTTAAGAAAAGGTTAATTTCAGCACCAATATTGACAATACCTAACACATTAGATAATTTTGTTATCTATAGCGATGCATCAAATGAGGGTCTTGGTTGCGTACTTATGCAGAATGGAAGAGTAGTTGCTTATGCTTCCAGACAACTTAAGCAGCACAAGTTGAATTATCCTACACATGATCTAGAATTGGCAAGTGTAGTTCATGCATTAAAGATATGGCGACATTATTTATATGGTGGGAAATGTGAGATCTATACGGACCATACACGCTGGTTGGTAGTGGTGTTTAATTAAATTAGAGATTAATCTATCTGAGCTAATCGGGATTAATCTAACTTATAAGAATAGGAATCTGTCCGAGCTAATCGGAATTCTAAAACTAACTACTTAATAATGTATTTATCTATGATTAATCCCATGAAAAAAATAACTTGATATTAGTTCCTTGCTAACGCATTTTATATCATTTATATTCTAAATTTCTTTTTAATTCTATTCACAAATCAAAAAATCCCAAAAATATTTATTTTAATTGTTGTTATTTTCTTGTTCTCAAAATACCAAAAACCCCAAAACCTTTTCCGATTAATGATTTTAATTTAAGAGTTGACAAATCTTTGTGGATTCGATCTCTACTTTCCATATTTATATAAGAATTGTTATGTTTAAATTTGAGAGTCGTACGACAGGCTTCGTCATACCTAACCCGACACTTGAGGTCAATCGTTGGGTCGTCCGTTTGTGCTTCTGCTCGCTTAATCTTGCTCTCGGGTAGCATAATAGATGATACTTCAGATATAGCGGTCAACTGAAAGTTTTTCAGAGGTCGTTTGCAAATTGGCCAATTTTTTTCAATGCTTGTTTGTCTATCTAGTAAATGGTGCATCAATTATAGCGGTTGACCAAAACTCCATCAGGGTCATCCGCAAATCATCCCGATCAACTTATGATCTAAAACAAGTCTTATTTTTTCACAAGTAACGTTCTATACTTGGTTTGATCAACCGTTTTACCATTTTCATCTTTGTCCAATTTTATGCATGTGGTCATATGAGTATCAATCTCTTTTGAGTCAGTCATACCAAATATTTTAAGTAGTTCTTTGGTGTACTTGGCTTGGTTGATCAATGTACCTTCCTTTGTTTTCTTGATTTGCAACCCAAGGAAGAACTTCAACTCACCCATCGTGCTTATTTCAAACTCATCCTGCATAATCTTAGAAAATTCTTTGCACAAGCTTTCATTAGTAGCACCAAATATGATATCATCAACATAAATTTGAACAATCAACATGTCATGTACTTTGTTTTTAATAAACAATACGGTGTCTACTATTCCTCTAGAAAATCCTTTTTCAGTGAGAAAATTACTAAGTCTTTCATACTAAGCTCTAGGAGCTTGCTTCAAACCATAAAAAGCTTTTAAAAGTTTGTACATGTGATTTTCAAAGGATTCATACATAAAATCGGGAGGTTGTTCAACATACACTTCCTTTTGAATGAAACCATTTAAAAATGCACTTTTAATATCCATTTGAAATAATTTAAATCCTTAAAAAGATGTAAATGCAAGTAACATTCTAATGGACTCTAATCTAGCAACTTGAGCAAAAATTTCATCATAATAATCAATGCCCTCTTTTTTATATTAACCTTAATTAACAAATCTAGCCTTATTTCTAGTGATAATGTCATTTTCATCAAGTTAGTTTCTAAAAATCCATTTTGTGCCAAATATGGTATGATTTGTAGGTCTAGGTACAAGATCTCAAACTCTATTTCTTTCAAATTGATTTAGCTCTTCTTGTATGATAATAATCCAAAAATTATCACTAAGAGCTTTATCAATATTCCTAGGTTTTATATAAGACAATAATGCAAAATTATCAACAAAATTTATAAAGTATATTCTTGTTCTTACCCCTTCATTAGAATTACCAATGATTTGATCATTTGGATGATTATGGACGTATTTTCATTCCTTTGGAAAATCATGATTTGTCTCTCCTCCATGTGAGGTTGATTCTTTAATGTCAATGACCTCTTCACTTTCGTCCTTAAGTATTGAATGATCTTCATTTGATTGAATAACATCTTTGTTCATTGGCTCAATAAATTGCTCTTGAAGATCACATTCATTCTTATCTCTTGCCAAGTAAATGTTAGACTTATCAAATATAACATGAATAACTTCATCAGTATCCATAGTTCTTTTATTGTAACACGATAAACTTTTCTATTTGAAAAGTAACCAAGGAATATACCTTCATCGAATTTCTTGTCAAACTTACAAAGATTGTCTTTGACATTTAGAATAAATCATTTATATCCAAACACTTTAAAGTATGAAATGGAAGGAGTTTTGCCAAACATAAGCTCATAAGGTGTTTTATTAACAAAGGGTCTACGAAGCACTCTATTAATAATATAGCAAGAAGTATTTACATATTCAATCTAAAAATATTTTTGCAAATTATTTTCACATAGTATGGAACATGTCATTTCTTGTAAAATACGATTTTTCCTTTCAACAACACCATTTTGTTGAGAAGTTTTTGCAACTGAAAAATTGTGAGATATACCATTTTCATCACATAATTTTGTAAAATTACTATATAGATAATTTTTCAACCAATGATATTTTGTATTTTTTTAAAGAGCTTGACAAAAGCTTCAAAGGCTTCATCTTTACTCAACAAGAATAATACTCAAGTAAATCTAGAAAAATCATCAACAATCACATAGGCATATAGTTTGCCGCAAATGCTCATAGTTCTCATATGACCAAATAAATCTATATGTACAAGTTCAAGAGGTTTTGAAGTAGAAACATTTTCTTTAGTTTGAAAGAGCTCTTGACCTGTTTACCATATTGACATGCATGACAAATATATGATATTTCTCAAAATGAATGTTAGGCAAACCTTTAAAATACTAATGCTTTGATAAATTATGAAAAATATACATGCTAATATGTCCTAATTAACGATGCCAAAGATATGCATCATTATCTTTCAAAGCAAGACATTTAACATCTTATTCAACTAAATCATCAAAATAAAGATCATACATTTTTCATTTCTTAGCACTTGCAGAAGATTATTCTTGGGCTTGCGGTCGACCAAAACTTTTCATTTGACCATCTGCAACCTTACTGTCGACTTAGTGGATGATCTACTTTTCTATGCGGTTGACTGAAACCTTATCAAGGGTCGTCCACACGTTCACCAGAACTATCGGTCTTCACTTAAAGAAAAAATTCATTTATATCATGTGAATATCGAATGATATTTATAGGATATTCAGTATTTATGAGAAAAATTTGTAAAAGAATTATATCAAACAATAATATGACAAGACAACTCAATTATCACTATATGTAATTAACATGTTTCATGAGGAAATAATTTAGCATGTAGAGCATATACAAAATACAAAAGCCAATTAGAAAATTAATCAAGTATTTGTATCAAAAACATTTTTCAACCACATATAACATTATGATCAAAGTTTACATAATTCATAATCAAGAAATTCTTACTAATGATTCAATCTCAAAAGAATGAATTTCTTTATTACCTTCATGAAGAACATTGTACCTTAGTATATCATATTTGATCATGTGGATTGAGCAAATTCTCTTGACATGTTATATTGCTCCTTCATGATCATCATATTGAGTTACCTACAAAGAAAATGAAAATTTTGGTATCCAATTGACTTTGGATCCATGAGAATTAGTTGAATTTGTTTTAACAATCCAAATTCTTTTTGCACTATTCTCAATTTTCTTCTTGGCATAACATATATTTACCTTATGGTCAAACTTACCACAATAGGTACAACATATTCTTGATACTTTATGATGTGCATGTGAGATATTCTTGTGTAATATATTTTTGTGTCAATGCAAGGTATCATCATGTGTATCAATAAAACCAAGACATCTCTTATCATTAGAGAGCCATTGTGCATCAAGTAATTTATTCAAATTGTCTCTACCACATGTGAGTTTATGTAAGCTAACACTTAAATTATCTATTCTCAATTTCATAACATCATAGTCACTCATCATGTCATTCAATTTCTTACTTCTAATAACAAGGTCATTATTAGCATTTTCAAGAAATTTGACCTTATCACGTAAACTAATAATATTTTCATCAAGAGTCACTTTGGAAGAAAGTAATAAGACATTTTCATCAAGTAATTTAGCATTATCCAATAACAAATTTTCAATTTGACATTTCAATAATTTATTCTTCTTGATGACTTTCTTCATTTTATGATAGAGATTAGCAACAAATTCATCTTGATAAAATATATCACAATTATCATAATTGCAATCATTTTTACTAACATGCAAAGCTTGTGAGGTAGAAGTAGTTATCTCATCTTCAAGAGCCATAAGACAAGTGTTTGCAATCTTGAATTGATCATTTTCTTCATTTTCACTTTCTTCTTGATTTGATATGCATGTGAATCCTTCATGTGCATCTTCGAGTAATAAAGAGCACAACAAAGAATGTTCATAGCAATAAAGTTTGAAGTCATTTTCTTTTTATCCTCTTCATCAAACTCATTAAAAATTTTCTCAACACTTCTTCCCTTAATAATCTTAGTGGGAACATAAGGACCATTTGTAACAATATTCCATAAATCAAAATCAATTTATGAAATATAAATATGAATTCTATCTTTTCATAAATTAGAGTTATAGTCATTCAACAACGGTGGTCTACTAATAGAGTAACTCTCACTTGTGATATTGTTGTCTATATGAGCCATAAGATCTTTACTTCCAGGTAATTAAACCTAAAACAAGAAGACATGCTTTGATGCCAATTGAAAAACCTAAGAATGGGGGTGAATTAGATTTTTATCCAATTTTTCAACCTAATTCAATAAAACACCTCTTTGACAACAAATATCAAACACTTGGTGTACTAGTTGTGTGAGTAATAATGTGTTCAAATAAAATGCAAAAAGTAGAGCAATGAACACAATGATTTATAATGGTTCGTTTTATCTAACAAAACCTAATCCCACTATCTTGAGTTACCTACTCAAGGATTTACCAAATCTCTTCACTAATCAAATAAATAAGATTACAAAAGAGGCTCAACTAATTCACCTTAGGGTTTTACAAATAGTCTTTCAACCAATCAAAGCTCACTTAACCCTTGAATTTCACAACATAACCTTGATTATACAATAATATCACCACTCTCCTTAGTGAAATCATCAGAATACAATTTAATTCAAGGTTCACCCAAAGGTTTTACAAACAAACCTTGAATATAAAACAACATACACAAGGCTCACCCTAACACTTAGGGTTTTATGTTAATTGCAACCTTGATACAATTACAATCAATGATAAGAGATAAAAAGTTTGATACATATCACCTTAATGTGAAGATATATCAATTTGAAACACAATCACCTCTTTGAGTAATGGCTTGCCAAAAATGCTCAAAATTCATCTTTGAATATAAAAACTCTTCTTGAATGATTTTAACAAGATTGATGTTTAGAAAGGGTTTTGAAATGTTTCTAGGATGTTATAGGATCAAGATATACAATTTTTTTACTCAAAAATTGTTCTTGGAAAGAATTTCAAAGGTTTTGATATTTATAGGTTTGTTCCCAACAGTCAAAAATAAAGTTGTTGAAATCCACTAACAATTTGCAGTCAACCTCTACGAAGCTTGGTTGTCCTCTAGATCGTCTGTTGGAATACTAAATTCCTCTAGATGGTTAGTGGATGATGGTTTTCATCTAGCAGTCAACCTAAAGTTGACTTATTGTAGACCATAGGATCGTCCACAAGTTGACAGATGAACAAATTTGACAGCACATGCATCCACAAGATAAACCAACTTGTGGAAGATACTTAAACCACTTTATGTCGACCGAAACATGTTCATTTGTACATCTATAATACTCTAACACACAAATGATGATTTCAATCAATCATATAAATTATGGTATCAATCCAATAAGAGTTTATGAAACATTTAAGTTTCGAAATCACAATACATGGTTTTCAAAATATTCAAAATATATTTTAACATATTAAAACCATTTTTAAAAAAGTTTTAAGTTCATAGAAGAACCTTTAAAAATCATTATTTAATTAGAGGTAAAACTAGATATATTGAAAGATATTAAACTCTAAAACTATACATCTAATTCCTATCTAATCCAACAAATGCTTGTCTTCAAATTTTGATAGTCTTAACTTGTATACTTATTTGAAAACTTGAAATCTTGAAATCTTGTCCTTGTATGGATTAAATCATGAATCCAAAAACTCTATCGCTTGTACAGTAAATACATTAGTCATCATCAATGTTTGTCATTAATCAAAATTAAGACATTAAAAGCTTTAGAGCTTTCAAATATTAGTTCCAAAATATTTCAATTAAGTTGTTTCTAAATATCATTGAACTATATACTTTAAACGCTAAACATGACGTCTTAACTCACGTCTTCTAGATATCATTGAACTATATACTTTCAAACATGACGTCTTCTTTCTTCTTCCGCTAACTCTAACCACCAACCACCACCTCTCAACTCACGTAGCCTACTACTCCTTACTGCCTAACCCACCCAAATGAGGGCCCCTTACAATAGGCATTGGCAAACAACTTTCTTCATTCTCACACTCATCCTCTTTTTTTTTAATAGAGATATAAAGATCCACTAGTAAAATTTTGATGTGCAATTTTGTGAGTTTCAAAACTCCTACAAGTATCATCTAGTGAGATCAAAACCATTCCATCATTACCCAAAACACCATTGTCCATGCCAACAAAACATACAATCAACAAGCCCAACAAGCAAACCAATCACAACAACCACAAATCCATCAAAAATAATGACAACATAGAACTAAACCCACCCAATTCATTTGTTTCAATGGCCATAAATTGCAGAAAGAAACTAGTGGTTCCTAGTTGGGCAAGAACCACGATTCCTGTCGGTGGCTCAATAAGAGATGGGTATGGAGGAAGCGGTTGCTTACAACTATGGATGAATAAAGACAGAGAGAATGGAAAGAGAGAGAAGAAAGAAAAGATGGAGAAATTGGTTGGAGAAATTTGGGGGGTTTTTATTTGATAGTATGTTTCCAAATATAACCTTCATTACTTATGATATGAGGTTCACTTAAAGTATTTGATCGAATTTCAATACGTATTATAGTCAAAAGTACTTTGTTGGTAAATTATGAAAAGAGAGAGGACTTTGCAGGTTGGGAAAAAAAATACCTTAATTACCAAAACCTCAACCTTAGACTAATTTTTTGAAAGTATTAAAATACTATGAAATCAGATGTTTCATTTAGATATTATCGAATTAAATGCTCTTTTCCCCTTGTATTATGACTCTGCTATGGAGATTTCCCTTTTATTACACCTTTGAACAGCAGGAGAATAAGGTATAAAACTCATTTCTCGAATAACCAGCCAAATATAACAAAAATACAAGATCACAATCTCTGCAAAACTATTTCTCGTTTTACCTCCCATTCCTCTTTCAAAATCTGCAAACCCTAACCCTAATCTAATTTATCTCCACTCCATCGGTCATGTTCAACCCTTACGATCCTAGGTACAACGACGCTTCTTCTTACCGTCATCGCCGAAGGTACTCCACTTTCACACTTCTTTGTTGTGCCTGTATGGTCTGTGTGTGTGTTTTCGTTTTCCTCTCTAGAATTTACTGATTTTACATTAAACTGTATCCATTTCAGTATTTATGATGGTCGACCTTAATATTTTATGTTGGAGTTTTAATTTTTATCTTTCCTTCTATTGTTTTAGTGATTTAACGGGGGCACAGCCTCCGAGTGTTCCACCGCCTATGGCTGGTGGTGATGCAGCAAACTTTGGCCGTGGGGGTCCGGTTCCGTATGGAGGTACTATAGTGCAGCCACCTTTGGGGGGTGTTAGTAGAGCCGGAGGTGTTGGTGGCGCTTTTGATGGATACCCTGCTCATGAGCCTGCTGTTGGCAGAGGTGGAGGTGGAGGAAGGGGTTTTGGTGGTGGAGGGATGTTTAATGGTGGTTTTGCTGACAGGAGAGATGTGAGAGGCCGGGAAGGTGGAGTTTCTGGGAGGGGTTTAGATTTTGGGTATTCTGTAGGGAGGGTTGGTGTTGGTGGGAGGGGCTTTGGTGCTGGCCGAGGTGGCAGAACGGGATTTGGCAGTGGACGTGGGGGAAGGGGTGGTGTTGATGGAGGACGTGGTGGTAGGGGAAGAGGGGCTAGGCATAGTAGGCCAAGAGATGACCTTGACAACCTTACTCTTCCGAAACAAGAATTTGGTAACTTGGTCCCTTTTGAGAAGAATTTTTATGTTGAGAGTCCATCATTGAGGGCTATGACTGAGCAAGATGCAGCACAATATAGAGCAAGTCGAGATATCACCGTAGAAGGTCGCGAGGTTCCAAAGCCAATTAGGGCATTCCAAGAGGCTAACTTTTCTGGTATGTTTAACTGAGTTATATAGAGCAGCATTTGTTGGTAATGATTGGCTAATTGCACCATTTGGCTCTCCAGATTATATCCTTCAGGTGATTGCTAGATTGGGTTTTGTTGAACCCACAGCTATTCAAGCTCAAGGCTGGCCTATGGCTTTAAAGGGTAGAGATCTCGTAGGCGTTGCTGAGACTGGTTCTGGCAAGACATTGGCATATTTACTTCCTGCTTTAGTGCATGTCAGTGCACAGCCTCAGCTCGGTAAGTAATTATTTTTAGCTTTCTTAAAATATGTAAATAATGACTTCTTTTAACCTTTCACATTGATCTAACCTGCCTGCCATGGAGTAAGTGTAGCACAAGGAGATGGTCCTATTGTACTTGTACTAGCACCCACTAGGGAATTGGCGGTCCAGATTCAAGAAGAAGCTATGAAATTTGGATCAAGTGCAAATGTTAGAAGTACTTGCATTTATGGTGGTGCCCCTAAAGGACCACAAATTCGCGATCTTAGAAAAGGTATCTTAATTTTCTTTGCTTAAGTAAAGGGTGAAGTAATTAATTAGTGAAAATGTTGTCACAGTATAATGTGTGTTCCTTTTGCAGGGGTTGAAATCATCATTGCTACACCTGGTAGATTGATAGATATGCTGGAAGCTCAACATACAAATCTGAAACGAGTAACTTACCTAGTGTTGGACGAGGCTGATCGAATGCTGGATATGGGATTTGAGCCTCAAATTAGGAAAATTGTTTCTCAAGTATGAGATCTTCCCCTCTCTCCTTCCTGTTCACATTAATGTCCCTTTAGCTGGTTATATTCTTCATTCACTTATATTTTAGACCCACTTGGTAAGCCAGTGAGCCAGCTGCTTGTATACCAGACCTAGCATTTGGATATTTGTTCTTTATCTGATCAAACCCAGATATTCATTTGTTAGTAGATCGGTTATGCCACTACATTTAGACCTTAAGATTTTGCTTATGTTTGTTGATCTGGTCTCCAACACCATTAATAACATGATATTCCAAATTGTATTGACATTAACTAGAATCAATATCTCTGACCATTATTTCAATATTCCAATCATTAATTGGGGCATATAATTCATGCTTATTTCGCAGCAACTTCACAATGGCAATCTTAAGATTTTCTAGTGAAGCATCACAGGGAACTGAATTGTCCCATACATGTGCTATTCTGAGTTATCTAGCTAAGGTCTTCAGTATTTTATTTTCATCATGCTATTTCATGTACTTGCATGAAGTATTAATTATTGGTTTTCATTTTCCTTAATGAGCTAAAGTTTACTTTTTAAATAACTTGAAAGGCCTAAGATATGTCCTTTTAGAGTGTTGTTTTCATTAATTACCAGAAATCATACAGGTCATAATCAGTCATGATATTTTAACTTTCCCTTGTGAGCCTCTTACCAATAGATTCTTCTAGATTTTGAAAGCAAGATGTGTCAGAACATAGTTTTACTGCAATTTAGTGCTATGCCTTACTTTATTAGAAGGAATATGCTATGACCTGGACTTTAAAACTGCAGAACACAGGGAAAATGATAAAAATAAATTCCATTGAATGATGACCTGGAACCTTCATATATATATATATATATTGTGATACCATATGTGTTCTAGAGACTTGAGTCCACATTTTTTGAGGAGCTCTTTTGTTATTTCAAGCAGTAGTAAATAGAGTTCCAGAAATACTTTTGCATAGGTCGCACTATATCTGAAATTAAATGCCTTTCCTACAGATTATTATGAAGCATAATTTTGATCTGTTGCCTGGAAATGACTGTTTTATTTCATATAGTCCGTGATTTATTTTAACATGTAGGTACAAGATTTATCTTGGGTTGATCAGTTTGGATCCATTTTCCATTTTAATTTACAGTAGGGTGGAGATTTCTGACATGGACCATAAATTGGTACTTCAGGCTTGGTCTGGTTGATGAGGAATTCTTAGTTTGTTGAAGGTTATTATAATTTGTAATGCTAGCATGGGGATAACCTTTGTGTTCCCTGATCCAGTTGTGAATGAACAGAAGGAGGAGTTTGTGTTTGCCGTCAAGATTGAACTTATGCAACTACAGCTAATATTGTCACATCTTTACTAAGTATTAGTAGATGTATCTTCTGGATTCTCAACTTCTGCCAATTGGTTACTAGCCAAGTTCAACTTGCTGCTTATCTCTGAACTGAAAATAATGATAAATACATACAATTTTCTGTAACATGAAATCTACGTGAAATATTCAGCAGGACATGATCATCTATTTTCAAAAAGATCAGTTTGTTGCAATGCAATTGGTTGTTGTCACCCCTTCTATTGCTTTTAATTTTATTCTGTTTTGAATTTTTAGCAATTTGTTTGCACTTCTAAAGTTTCTTGCGTGATCAAAGTACAAAAAAGTTAAGCATCTTTTACTTAGGTCTAAATGGTGTCTAGCTTTTCCTTGATGTTAATGACTAAGTTTCCCTTTCTACCTTAAGATTTTTGAGCTTATATAGCTGTGCTTACGTCTGAATCTCTAATCTGCTCCTCAGTTGGCACGGTTATATTTGGGAGTACCAAAATTATCTATCTTCTAAAGCGAGGCATTAAGTGTTGAATTTGGGAATATAAAGAGCTTTATGCTTACGCATGGTATATCTATATGTTGTTTGTGTACTTGGCATTAAAAAATATCAATTTTCAACTTAATTGTTTGTGTTCGCCAGTCAATTGCAATTGTTATCTTTAGTCTGATTTCATATCACTGTATTGAAGGATGGGTAACTAAAGATATTCTTCCTTTGTGGTGTCAAAATCTTCTGAAATTTTTGACATATGAAGATACTTGTGTTGCAGATTCGACCAGATAGGCAAACATTGTACTGGAGTGCCACATGGCCAAAGGAAGTAGAAGCTCTAGCAAGGCAGTTTTTGCGCAATCCTTACAAGGTTTCTTCCCTGGTCTTTCCTTACTGTTCAGGCTATTCTCCATAATGCTTGAATCACAAGATATCTTTTCCCTGGGATCCTCATTTGCTACAAGCATATCTTAAAATATGTAATGCATTGGTGCTTATCTGAACTTCTTCCCATATTTCAATTTCAGGTAATCATCGGGTCTGCAGATCTGAAAGCAAATCAGTCCATCCAGCAAATCGTTGAAATACTCACGGATTTGGAGAAATACAATAGGTCTGTTTCAAGTTATTGGTGAAACAAAAATGACTTATCTAGTTATCTGCTTTCATAAAAGTGATTGCTTTCTGTTTTTACCTTGCAGGCTGATTGGACTGCTGAAAGAAGTGATGGATGGAAGGCGAATTCTTATATTTGTGGAGACAAAGAAAGGATGTGATCAAGTAACAAAACAATTGAGAATGGATGGATGGCCAGCTTTATCCATCCATGGTGATAAAAGCCAGGATGAAAGAGACTGGGTTCTGGCTGAGTTTAAAAGTGGCAGAAGTCCTATAATGATTGCCACTGATGTTGCTGCACGAGGTCTTGGTAGGATCACTGTGTGTTGAAACTTAGGAAATTTAGTCCTTTGTATTTAGACCTTTCCGAGTCTCCGGCTGCTGTCCACTTTCCTGGAATATAATTTGTGGTTTGGGGAAGGTGAGGGCTTTCATGCCTAGGAGCTGTTTACTGGCATGGTTTGTTTTTGGCATACTAATGTCACAATTTGAAACTAGAGAGTCACAATCTGGTAGAGGATGCATCGACTGCTTGTGTCCATTTAGAATGTGACTTACCTTGGTTAGGTTTTGACTTTTGATAGAAATTGCCATGCTGTGATAGAGAGGCACAAGGAAAAATTTATTAGAATATGTGGATATTAGCATACTGTTAGAGCCAATGTTACATGGACACTGGGAGCACATTGGAATTAGGCAGATCAGTATGTATAGCATAGAGAATTTCTTGCTATGAATTATTCATAAGGTACAAGAATGAGGTTGAGCTTGGGACCTATAAGTATATTGCTTGATGGAGTTTTTCATTCAGTTATGGAAAGAACTGCAAACACCTAAGCTTTACAAACTTTCAAGTGATGAGAGTCGTTTACTGTGCATTTGGCTTTTTTCCTGCTGTAGGCAAGAAAACTATATTTTTCCAGACAGCCTATATTATAAAGGACAACAATACTTGTAGGCAATTTTGAAGTTGATTTAGAGAATTTTGGAATTCATTGGATTTTTTCCCTGGTTAGTTCTTTTTAATTTTTTTCTAAAACAAGTGCTATGGCTTCTGTTATGGAGTCCAAGCAACGTAGTTGTAATCATTGCTACCCATCCACAGTTATGATGCTGATTGTCGTGACAGCCCGGATGACTCTTAGAAGAATGTTCACTAATTGGTGGTGGAGCTGCTCCTTATCCCTGCAAGGTTAAGGTGGGCACATTTATGTGAGGAATGTGTTGTCTTTACATATATGGTCATTTGGATCTTAGGACCGCGGGGATAAGGTTGCTGTTTCATGTGTTCTTTTCTTTCTTTTTGTTTTTTTTTTTTGACAAATATGTTGCAGCTAATGTGTATTTGTGTTGCTTGTAGATGTGAAGGACATAAAATGTGTAATCAATTATGATTTCCCATCATGTCTGGAGGATTATGTTCATAGGATTGGCCGAACTGGCCGTGCAGGAGCAAGGGGAATTGCTTTCACTTTCTTCACCCATGCAAATGCCAAGTATGCAAGAGATCTTATTAAGATTTTACAAGATGCAGGGCAATTAGTTCCTCCTCAACTGTCTGCAATGGCCCGCTCTGCTGGTTTTGGAGGTAAAGTCTTTGAATTGATTCTCTTTGGCGGGTGCAAATATCATAACGTGGTCTATCTGACACTAATGTTGGCAGCTTCAGGAAGCAATTTCCGTTCCAGGGGTCGGGGAGGTTTTGGCCACCGTGGTACGTCAGGATCAAACAACATACCTCTTGGCAGGAGACCTTGGTAATGTAGGTGCTTTTTGTTCTTGAGTACTTTCTCATACTCAGATGCAAAATTGTTGTAGAATGAATACTCAATCAAACAATAGTAGAATGAATACTACTCTGTTCTGCACCCATCTAGCGAGATGAGTAGTTATGAAACAACCTCAGTTTAAACAAATTACATGCATTCTGGATTATCTTGTTTCGATTAGTTGTGATCTGCAGCAGAGAATCAGAGAAAAGCAGGGGGCGTTTTACATGAAATTGTTGTCTATTTTCCAATTGGACTGCTTTTAATGTTTTAGCATCTTTATTAGCCACAGAAAACTCTTTTGTACTCCTGATATTTAAAACTAAATGTCTCGTGTTTATTTAGTATAAAAAATTAAGTGTCCTTAACCACGAGGATATTATTTCATTATATCTATTATTATTAATGATATATTTTTGTGTTATTAAGATATTATTTACGATTTTAAATAGAAAATAGGGTTAATTTCGGTAAACCTTTCCTTTTGACTTTGTGTAAAATATACGTCCCTCTATTAATGATATGTTTGTGTTATTAGGATGTTATTTACGATTCTAAGTAGAAAATAGGGTTAATTTCGGTAAACCCTTCCTTTTAAATTTTTGTAAAATATACGTCCTTGTAATCTTCCAACTTTGCCCTTTATCCTTTTTAATTACTTTAGTTAATTACTATTTATCTTTTTATTTGGTTAACTAACTTAGTATTATGAGTCAAATGCTATCAAAATATTTATATGACCTTGATTTTTTTTTCTCATTAATCAAAACATGAAATTAGACCTAGTATTTTTTAATTTAAAATATAAGTTTTTATCAAATCTTTTTATTTGCATGCAATGTTTGAATTTTTAAGTTGGGAAGTTTTATATTTTTATATGAATTTGATAAGTGAGGATTTTATATAGTTTTATGAAGATTTTAAGGAACTTTGATATTTATAAAAAATTGTTTTCTTTTTCTTCTTAAGAGCATACATGAGTCTTTTTATAATATTTGACTTAGAATACTAAGTGAGTTAACAAGAAAAGATAAGTGACAATTAAAATTGTATTTAACTAAAAATATGGGATGATATTGAGACAATTGAAGGAAAGTTAGTAAATTTGTAATTTATACTATTTTTTCTTTTTCAAATTTGGTATTATTTATTTAATTTTGAATTTTATTATAAGAGCATTTTTTTATTTTTTACCTTTGGCTATTTTTTAATCATTTTTTGACGAAATTCATACAAAATTAGTGGCACACTTTTTTTAGAGGAGTGTCTTTTCAACTTTTCCTAAAAGAAAATTTTGACGGGTATTTCTTTCCCTCATGATCATTTCTTAATTTCATCTTATTTCTTTTTTCCTTTTCCCTCATTCCTTTCACTTTTTCTTTGTATTGAACTTTGTTACAGATTCATATTGATGAAAATGACATATATACCCTCATAAAATATGAGTCACCAGTTTTGTATAATGTTGATTGAAAATATATGGTCGATCTGATCAAATATGAAAAAATAAAAAATAGCTAGTACTGTAAAATTTAAAATAGAAGATATATTATTATGAGTTGAAAATGTATAAAAGTACTAAAATTCAAAATAGAAGATATGTTACCAAATTTGAAAAAATAAAATAGTACATATTTTGAATTTGTTAATTTTTTGAAGCTTTCTTAGGAAAAGTTGAAAGGATAATTTTGTCCCCAAAAGAGTGTTACTAATTTTGTATGGATTTCGCTGGAAAATGGTCGGACCAACCAAAGGTAAAAAGTACTGGTAGAATTTAAAATTGAAGAAATGATTTCAAACCTAAAAAAGTAAAATAGTATAAACTCCAAATTTGCTAATTGTTTGACAATTAAAATATTATGGAAGAGGGTATTTCCTACAAAGGATTTACTGAAATTAACTCTAGAAAATATGTTTGTGTTTATTTTTGGCATTTACAATAAACGTGAACTTTTTGTTTTGGTTGGAGAGAATGAATTTTATTCATCTAATTTCCATTTTTCTTTTTAACAAGAAATAATTCCCACTATCTATTCTTTGGTCCAAGCCCATGGCTTATATGATCTCCCGAATTATGTAACAATATAATGAAAGTATTGATTGATATCTACATTTTTATTTCAAAAAATATATATTTTAGATTAAGTTTCCATAACTTCTTTTTAAGAGATGTGTAAGATCAAAATGACATAAAGGTCATACAACTAATTTTCTTAAAACTAAAAAGGGTTGAATTATATTAAAACAAGATTTAATCAGCCTTATTAAATAGGGATGATAAAATAAATTCTATATGGTCAAATATTTTCATAAATTTATTGGAAAATTGCTCCTATGCCAAAATATAGACAGTTAAAGCTAGCTTTTATTTTTAAAATAGAAGTTATTTTACATCTCTCAATAAATATTTTAGTGATAGTTTAATCCTTAATAAGAAATAAGAGAGTATAATTGAGTCAATTCAAGCTTGAACTTAAACCTTCTTAAGCACGATTTTGATCGACCTTAAAAAATTGAGCTTGAGTTCGACTTATTAATTCTTTAATGAGATTATGATGGGAAAAGAATATATAAATTATATATCATCTTCTTGTGATGTGTGGAAATGATGTCAATGTTTCAAGTATGTTTACTTATCTTTTCTTCTAATAATCTACAAAAGTTTCAATAAATAATTTTTTCTTTTAAAAAAAACCTTTAATGACAATCTTAGTGTAATTTCCTAGAATCCTTATTAATCTATAAAATTCACTTTAAAATTTTACAAAATTCATACAAATCTTAAAAAAGTTTATAAAAGTGTATAAAAAGTCTCAACGTAGTACATCGATGTTCTTTTGCACCTTGCACCTAGGAGGGATGGCAGTGTGGATGGGTAGAGGTAGGAACACCTGTCTATATCCCAATCCCCAGTTGGAAATAATGTCTCTGTCCCATCCCCCGTCCCTATATAAACTTTAACGGGTAAACTCATCAAAATTCTCGTGGGTATGCCACCATCATACCTACCCTCATTTGCTACAAAAGGTTCATATAAAAAAATTAATACATTAATGAAATGAAAAATGTACATAAAATACAAAATAAACTTAATTCATAAAAAGCATTCACATTACATATTTAATTTCTTTTAATCAAGTTTTTGTATAAACTTTCATACAGGATCATTTAAAGTAAAATCTCCGAGACTAACTTTATTTTTCATCTTTGAATTTATTTCATAGTTTGAGAAGTTCTCGTTGAACACTTTCACAATAATGCATCTAAGAGTCAATCAAATGTCATCTAACGACTTTTTACTTAATCCATTTTTTATGAAAGTAATTTTATCTTTCCGATTTCTAGATAAATATATAAAGGAACGACATCTTTGATTACAGTTTTATCTGTAACATATTTCTAATATCTTATTTCTTGATAAAACTACATTTACCGAACCAGGTTGACATTTGGAAAAAGTAAGTTGATGCTCACCACTTAGTCGGATTTTGGCTTCAATTAACCATCTAATATCCTCAGGCATTTCTTTCGACATTAGAAATCGCAATTTCTCCATTCTCATGTAATATATTTTTGTCAATGTATTAATGGAGAGTAAAGGATATTGATTTTGAAATGTACAGATTGAATTATCCATTTTATAAATAAAGTAAGAAGAAGTTTTTATTTGAATAAGTGAAGAAGAAGTGAAATGATGATTCTTGAAAAAAATGATTTTTTGTTATATAACAGCCTCTTTATATAGAAAGAGAACACACACACACACACATATCATATCATCCCATTTTCCATTTTGTCATTTTGTTCATATTTCAAACAAATAATTTCAATTCTATTTGAATATGATATCACATCATCTTTTTCAATTTGTCCTTTTGTGCCAATTTTTCAAATTGATTTGAAAAAATGGCATATCCTCTATTTTCACCTGTCTTTTTGTGCCATTTTTTTCAAATTAGTTGAAAATATTGCACAAAATTCCAAAAGAGAAAAAATGATGGATATTATATTCAAATTAAATTGAATTTATTGGTTTGAAATATTGACAAAATGTCAAAATGGAAAAAGAGATGATATGATGTGTATATATATATTTGTGTGTGCATGTGTGTGTATGTTTCTATATATATATATATATATATATATATAAATAAA
The DNA here is from genome assembly GCA_019593545.1 of Apocynum venetum. Classification (NCBI taxonomy): domain Eukaryota; kingdom Viridiplantae; phylum Streptophyta; class Magnoliopsida; order Gentianales; family Apocynaceae; genus Apocynum; species Apocynum venetum. Next base: position 18,516 of record SRSM01000093.1, on the reverse strand, counting down.
GAGAGAGAGTTTATTAGTTGACAAAATTCACTCTTTTTTTTCTTCATTTCTTCTTTATTACAAACCAGTAAAAATTTTTATACTTCTTGTTGCTGTTGTTGCTCTTCTTTTTTATCATTTATTTTCTTATATTTAGTTTATACTTATGGAAGACACATCATCCAAACGTGTGCAAACATGTGACCCTTCAACTTTTCAACTACAAAAAAAATCAAATGAAGTTGAGAACAAAGAGTAAAAACAATCAATCTTTTTGGAGGTGTGACAATTGGGAACCAAGATATGCGTATGTCGCATCAAAATTGAGAAGAATATTAGTCACTCGCAATATTGGTCTCGTTTATGGATGAAGCAACTCTGGAATAATAGGAGTAGTAGCTCAAACAACTCATAATATGAATGCTCTCACAATAAGTATAATTTCAACTACACTTAGTATCGCTTATGACAAGATAATTATGTTTGAAATACAAACAAACTTCATATATGAACAAATTGCTATTATGATGAAGCGTATTGATGCATTCATAGCTTTATCGAGAGGTTATAATATATTGGAATAATTATTAAATATAGCTTATTGGTTAATATCAAATTGCACACTAAACCAATTGGTATTTTGAATGTTGATAATTTATTTGACGGTTTACTATGATTTTTTGATTTAATCATTGAACCTATTGGATGAAGTCACTACAACAAATTTGACAATTAGTGACGTTTTGCATTGTGACATATTTTAAGATCGTCACTCTAAGTGCATCTGATGTGACGACTTTATTTATTCGTCACACATTTTCATGAAGTCAATATTTTGAGTGATGATAATTAATAATGTCATGTAATATTGTCACAAAATGATTGGCGTCAAACCATCCCACCTATAAGATATGGTGGCAAATCCTTTGAGTGACGATTTTGATTTTTTCTTGACGATTTATGATTGTCATCAATACAAAAGGTTTTTCTGACCACATATATATCATCACTAATATTATTATTCATTATATTAAATAATTTAAATTTCGTTATATATCAAACTATTCATATTGTGACATATAATAACGTCATAAAAAAGATTTTTGTGACGATAATATGTGCCTCATAAGCATGTCATTACCTGACAATTTCATATATTGTCACTAGTGTTTAACTAATTCATGACACCAAAATTTGTTACTAAAAGGACCATATTAGAATTTGTGTGACGATTGAATTGTCTCATTATTGTTCATTATTTGTGACAAAGTTAGTCTTGTCATGCATATTTTAAAGCTATGGTGATATACATATATGTCACATAAATGTAAATATTAGTGATATTATAAAATTATCAATATTAAAATTAAGTTTATATAATTATATTAAATGTGTACATATATTTACATTGAAAAACTTATTAAATTATTTTAGTGTATAATATAAATACTATTAATAAATATTATTATATTTAATAATTCTATATATTTGCAACAACTGCACGTATTTTATGAAATTTAAGTTGTGCATCAGAATAAGATAATTCACTATATATATATCTAATCAGAGACAAAACTTAGCAAACACAAATTATTCATTGGTGAACATTTGGGCCTGAATCATGCATTTCCACATGCACAAAAATTGCAATATATTCATAGAAAATAACAAATACTGTTCAATTTCCATTGACTCTTGAAAAGAACAAATACTGTATCTTGAATCTTAACAAAGATAAACAAAATTTCAATTGATTCATAGAAAAGAACAAATACGAAGGAACCATTAATTAAAAAAAGTTCAACATCTATTCAAGGGTAAAAAATAGAGAACCTTTGTATAAATATGTTTTTTCCATGTGAACAAGACCCTTTACAATACTGCTCCATCGGGACTTCCCTGTTTTATTTTGATCTAATTTCCTTTTCTGGCACTTTTGCCTCCAAATGTATGAAGCAGCCTCAATCCCGTTTGCAATTTCCATAGCTGTGTGTTCTGATGAGGTCTCCAACTAATCAAGAAGACATTTGGGAGAAAACTCGTTGGCAGTGATGTAACGATAAAGAATATTAGATAAAAAAATCTTCTCACTCTGGAAATGTAAATAGAATGGAAAAAAGGAAAAAAGAAAAAGTGACTAAAGTACAACATGAAAAATGTGATTGCAAAACAAAAGCAACAAATAATGCTGCAAGGATTTTCAGATAAAATATTATGCCAGGAAAGAAATTTTAGCATGGAAAAGATTTTCCTAAAAGTACACTGACTTAGACTTAATAAATAAAATGAGATTTGAGTACTATTTTGTAAAATCCTGAATTTTTATTTCTGTTTCATGAACTTTGAGCATATCTCAATTATGGCGACCTTATCCACAATGAAAACACTTACCAAAGAATCCAATTGGTAAGTTCTTGACAAGAGATTAAAGTTAAATTTGAAGGATGAAAGACAAGTACTATAGTACAAAGCATAATTTTGAGGCGTTCTAAATGTCATTTTATAAGAGAGAAGTCAGTGCACAAAAGAATTTCATGTGATAATTGTCTTCTACTCCTAAATAAGTAAGAACTACTTAAATTTAACAGCTACTTAAATAATGCAGACAACATATGAATTATGATAGGCATAGTTCTAACCTTTCTTAGAAAATGTGGTAAAGAAACAAAAAGGTAGGAAGCCTTCCACTTTCTGGTGGAAATGGCAGTCAGCCTTCAAATGGTGGTCCTACTTCTGTTTCTTTCTTTAATACTCCACCAATGGCCACAAAGGTACAAAAACACTATGGTTTCTTTAAACATATCATCACAAGTAATTTCAATTACTAGGTCCAGCTATAGCCATTCACCGCATTATACTTGAAGATGTTGCTAGAAATTTAGTATTTCAATCATATCTAATTTGATATAGTATTATAATAATTTTGATGGAAACCTTCTTTTGGCTATAGTCATCTCATTTTCTGACTCCACTTTTTTCATATTTAAGCAAAATCAGTAATGCGACAGAATTCCCTTCTGAGGAGCCTCTGTGCCATTTTTTTTTGCTTCTTTCCTTGTCTTGTGTAATTTAGAGTCTATTGGTGTGGAGATTTTGTTCTGCAGAAAGCATGATAAGAAGTGTAATGAATTTCTACAATTAAACTCTGCAGAATCTCATGCTAGTTCCTGAAAAAGCTATATATTTGGCAACTTATTTTCTACATAGCAGCTCAAGGTATGCAACTTCCCAGGGAAAGTTTTTACCCAAAAGAAAAATCAATTGTGCCATCACTTTGGGGAAAAAAAGAAGTATCACCCTTTATATACAATTCCATGAACACTATAATTGGCTTCAACTAAAGTATCAATTAGATCACCCTTTATAGGTTGAAAACAAAGATTCAAGTTATAGGGTCAAACAATTAGCTATGAACTAATGTGAAATGCATTATCACGGAGATTTGCTATGAGTAGTTTAATTTGGGGGAACTTTGCCAATCAAATGAACATGAATATGATGACAAGAGACACTGGGAGGATGGAGATTTAGAGTGTTCATTTATCTGCGGCAATGATACCAATAAAATACTAAGAAACAGGTGTTTAAATCAGGAAACATTGCATACCATAAATCTTGAAGAAATATCTTTGCACTCCTTTGGACACTGAGTTTAGGACTCCAAGAGCTTTATCAAGGAAGTCTCTAACACCATAGTGCAGTTTAGCCATAAGATTTTGGGTGTTTCCTCTTTCTTCTGCCTTACTTGAAGTCACAGCCTACAAAATTTCAACAAATAACATCCAATCATCACTAGTAAGAGAAGACAGATCAGTAAATCTTGGTGAAAAGAGGGGAATGGACCACACAAGCAGCTAAAGCCTAATCAGCAACACAAACAAAAAATAGATCTCAGTGAAGCAACCCTTACAAATAATGAACACTAACCTGTGCTTCTGCTAGGCAAAGGAAGTTCATTACAGATGACATCTTAGTCACAGATTCTGAAATTTTACATTGAAATAGTAGATATATATGATCACAGAAAGGGCATAAATGATTAAACAACAAATTGCAATGACTCTTTGATGCTTTTTGTGGCCAAAGAAATAAAATTTACTTCCCTATGGAAAAACTGTTCCAATGTAAATAATGAGCACACCAAGAAAGAAAAGGGCAATGAAGGATTCTAGGTGATTATGAACCAAAACATAAGACAACTTAATATATATCTGAACTCCAGAGACAGGTGAAGTCAAGAATCAATACAATCAACAAAAGAGATATCCAATCACATTTATCACTTTTGTTCAAAAAGAAAAGAAATTACAAACAGAAATGCTTAAGACTTCTACATGCTTTTATCAAACTCCAGCTAATGCCATAAAGAATGAGTTGGCATTGTCTATAAAGAATTAACAGCCCTCTTGAAGCAAAGATTTCAGAATTTACATTTTAAGGATTCTTTGACATTGTTTACCTGAATTATGGAGGCCAATGAATCACTCCATATGAATATATATATATATATATATATATATATATATATATTAAAAGTAGAGAAAGACAGTACAAGCAAGAATTATCAATTATGAAGTCAACACTTTGCTAACTTATACCATCCAGATCCATTCTACTCATCCAATAGAAAACGGCCATTAGAACCAAGAAATCGCCTCTGTTTCACTGCTTCAACTTCATCTAACCAAGTACCTTTCAAGACTGTTTCCCGATCAGTCACCCGTTTATGAATAACCTCTCAGATCATATATGAATTGCTTTAATAACAAAACAGAGTTAACTGGAAGTTTGGAAGATAATTGTTTGGTTATACAGGTCCAGAATATTTTCGAGTAAGGTCCAAAGGGAAACAATGTGCTTAAACAACACCCTAAAATATTTTGAAATGGAATACCTGAAAGCCCTAAAGCTTTTAATGTCTTAATTTTGATTAATGACAAACATTGATGAGGACTAATGTCTTATTTGTACAAGTGATAGAGTTTTTGGATTCATAATCTAATCCATGCATCAACAAGATTTCAAGTCTTCAAGGAAGTATACAAGTCAAGACTATCAAGATTTGAAGACAAGCTTTTATTGGATTAGATAGGAACTAGAGGTATAGTTTTAGAGTTATATATTTTGATCTCTAATTCTACCTCTAATTGAGTATTGGTTTCTAAAGGTTGCTCTATGAACTTAAAATGTTATTTCAAAATGTTTTTAATATGTTAAAATATGTTTTGGTATTTCGAAAACCATGCATCGTGATTTCAAAACTTAAATGGTTCATAAACTCTTGTTGGATTGATACTATAACTTATATGGTTGATTGAAATCATCATTTGTGTGTTAGAGTGTTGTTGATACACAAATGAACATGTTTCAGTCGACCTAAAGTGGTCAAGGTATTGTCTATAAGTTAGTTTATCTTGTGGATGCATGTGTTGTCAAATTTGTTCATCTGTCAACCTGTGGACGACCATGAGGTCGATCGCAGTGAAGTGAGGTCGACCGCAAGTGAAGTCCAGTCGACCGGAGGATGAAAAATCATCATCCGATGGTTGTCCAGTGAGCTTGTGGATGATGGTGCGGACGACCAGTTTGATATGCGGTCGACCGCACTTCCTGAGTGGGTTTCCAACAGCTTCATTTTTGACCGTTGGGAACAAACCTTTAAATACCAAAACCTTTGGAATTCTTTCTAAGAAGATTTTTTGAGCAAAAACATTGTATATCTTGATCCTATAACATCTTAGAAATATTCCAAAACCCTTTCTAAACATCAATCTTGTTAAAATCATTAAAGAAGGGTTTTTACATTCAAAGGTGAATTTTGAGCAATCTTGACAAGCCATCACTCAAAGAGGTGATTATGATTCAAAATGATATATCTTCACATTAAGGTGATATCTATCAAACTCTCTATCTTTTATTATTTATGGTAATTGTATCAACGTTGCAAGTAGCATAAAACCCTAAGTGTTAGGGTGAACTTTGTGTAGGTTGTTTTGTATTCAAGGTTTGTTTGTAAAACTTTGGGTGAACCTTGAATTGAATTGTATTGTTAGGATTCACTAAGGAGAGTGGTGCGATTATTGTATAATCAAGGTTGTGTTGTAAAACTCAAGGGTTGAGTGAGCCTTGATTGGTTTGACAGGTTATTTGTAAAACTCTAAGGTGAATTGGGTGAACCTCTTTTGTAATCTCATTTATTTGATTAGTGAAGGAATTTGATAAATCCTTGAATAGGTAACTCAAGGTAGTGGATTAGGTTTTGTTGGATAAACCGAAGCACTATAAATCATTGTATTCAATGCTCTAATTTCTGCATTTTATTTGAACACATTATTTCTCACACAACTAGCACACCAAGTGTTTGATATTTGTTGTCAAAGAGATGTTTTATTGAATTAGGTTGAAAAATCGAATAAAAACCTAATTCACCCCCCTCTTAGGTTTTTCAATTGGTATCAAGCAGGTCTTCTTGTTTGAGGTTTAATCACCTAGAAGTAAAGATCTTATGACTCATATAGACAACAATATCATAAGTGAGGGTTACTCTACTTGTAGACCACCTTTGTTGAATGGCTATAACTACTTTATGGAAAGATAGAATTCATATTTATAATTCCTCCATTGATTTTGATTTATGGAATATTATTATAAATGGTCCTTGATGTACTCATAAATTAACTGATTTTTATGTTATTTAATGACTATATTTTGTTTGAAAATTGGTTAATTATGTTATTTAATGGATATATTTCACGTTTCCTTCTATTTCTTTGTTTGTAAGTTTTTCAGTGTATTTTAGTTTATTATAAGATAAAAGAAGAAGATGAAGAAATGTTGGAGAAGATAAAAAATAAAATAAAAATAAAAAATAAAAATCTATGTCATCTGATGACGTGGCGCAATGAGAAGATGACAAGTGGCGCAATCAGAAGGTGACAAGTGGCGCTTCTAGAACCCGCAACTTGGACCAATGAGGACGCGACATGTGGCGAAGTTGGGGAAATTAGGCCACCAACTACATTTTCAAGACTTTGGGGTGCAAAATGACCATTTTGCCCCTGATTTTGTGACTATAATAGGGAGCTTATTTTTATGATTTAAACACCAATTTAACTCCAATCTTCTCCATTTCTTTTGCAATTATTTCTTTTATTATTGTCTTCATATTAGTATATTTTCCAGATTTTTAGAATAATATTTCAAGGCTTTTTGTAATATTTAGTAAAGAAATTCTGTCCAGATAATTTCAATATTTCCGGGGAGTTTATCTTTCAAATTTTATTTCTAATGTTTATAAATTTCATCTTATATTTATTAAATATGTATTGTGATTAATTTTCTTTTGTTAGCAAGGATATGTGTTAAGTTATTAATAAATGGGATGATGAGATAATTTTCTTTATACTTAATTTCTATTTGGATTTATTTAACTAGACTTATGGTCGGTTTACCCGCCTAGTCTTTATTTATTTTGCTTTATGCACTTTAAATATCGCAAATGGATGGCAGAACCACCTATTAGTTTAATTACTTTTATGTCTTTTATTTTATGTATTATGAAGGCCGAGCCTCCTTACTAGTTTAATATATTTTTATGTCTTTAATTCTTTTTTTATGGAAGGCCGAGCCTCCATACTTTTAGTTTAATTTATTTAAATGGCGGTTGAACCGCCTAATTTCTTTAGTAATATAAATCCAATATTTCTTTCTATATATATATATGTGTATTTATTTAATATACTTTATATTAATTAAGTATTATATAATTCCCGTTTTAACCATATAATTGTGTGAATTAATTGGATTGACAATCTAGTTATGAATGTGATTATATAGCTAGGATTATTAATCTTGTATTAATAATCAAGTAGCATCTACTAGTTTAATTGAGTTGCAGCTCTTGTTGCTTAATTAAATTAGTAACGGAATTATATAATTTAAATTGTATATAATTAAGCTGATTGTTATATACAATTTAATGTTGGTGATGCCTTATTTGTTTAATGCAATTTGACTGAGCATCCTATACAAGCTGGTTGTAGTGGGTTTTAGTGGTTCTTTAATACTTTAGTGATTAATTCTGATTATGAGCTGAGGAGGGATAATCTATTTGGAATGGATAGGAATAGCTGAGTTGATCAACCAATAAAAAATAAACTTAATAATGTATCTATCGATGATTAATCTGAAAAATATAACTTGATACTAGTTCCTTGCTAACGCTTTTTATATCATTTGTATTCCAAAATTTTTTAATTATGGGTAAAAATCAAAAAAAAAAAAAATATTTATTTAATTGTTGTCATTCCTTATCAAAAAAAAAAAAAAAACCCCCAAACATTTTCCGATTAAACGATTTTAATTTAAGAGTTGACAAATCTGTGGATTCGATCCCCCTTTTCCATATCTACATAGGAATTGTAGGAGGTAAATTTGAGAGCCGTACGAAAGGCAGGTAAAGGGGGGAGAAGGGGCGGGGCGCCGGGATTTGTTTTTATTAATTCTTCTATAAATTGTTAATCTTTTTATTTTGTACAGATTTCATTCCTTTGATGATATTCAGATACAGATTTCATTCCTTTGGTGATGAGACAACAAGTTCATTGTTGTAGCACTTAAGAAGTGTAAGATCACCGGGGAAGAATAAGGGAGTAAAACACCAGTTGAGATCAGAGAAAAGCTACGGATCTTGAAGAAGGCAAGGCAGAAAATCAACGGATACCCAACTTATTTATGGTGATATTCTTCCTACTTATCTTTTAAATATGGCTTTGAATCAAAGATCTCTGAAAGAACTAACTGCTCCCACTCTTGATGAACAACCTTTATGCATTATTTTTTCCACAAGTTGATGCTAATTTTAAAATGCATACTAGTTTATACAATGTTTGCCAACATTTAATGGATTACCTGGAGAAGATCCACTTAGGCACATTAAGGAATTTCATGTTATTTGCACTAATTTGAAACAGAAGGTACAAGAGATGAAGTTATTAAAACTGCGTTCTTTTCCTTTTAGCTTACAAAATAGTGCAAAAGATTGGTTATATGATTTGCCTTCGGGATCTATTCAAGATTGGACTAGTATGCAAAGAGCTTTTCTAGCCAAATATTATCCTGCATCTAGAACTGCAACAGTCCGAAGGACATAAGTGGCATAAGACAACAAACTGGTGAAACATTGTATGAATATTGGGAAAGATTTAAAAGATTATGTGCTAGTTGTCCTCATCATCAATACCTGAACAATTATTAATTCAAATTTTTATGAGGGTTTGATTTCTTATGAACATGATCACTATTGATGCCGCTAGTGGTGGTGCTCTTTCAGATAAAACCCCACAAGTTGCACGTGAATTAATAGCTAACATGGCTGCTAATTCACAATCTTTTAACACCAGGAATGATACCGTAAGAAAGGTAAAGAAGTAGATGCATCATCATCATCATCATCTACACAAATTGAGCAAAGATTAGATCATCTTACCAATTTAGTCGGTCAATTAGTTGGGAAAAGAATCAATGCACCAGTAAAAGCATGTGGAATTTGTTTAGGCAATGACCATCCTACAGATTCTTGTCCTACTCTCTTTCAAGAGAACAAGCCAATGCCATGGGTAATTTTCAAAACCAACCTCAGAGAAGAAACAATCGATTCTCCAACACATACATGAAGGGGGAGAGAGACATCCTAACTTTAGATGGAGTAACCAAGGGGTTAGGCCACCAATGAAACCCACCAGGTTTGTCCTAATCAAACACCAAATCCTCCTCAGAACAAAAAACAGAGCATGTCTTTAGAAGAGATTGGTAAAATCTCTAGCCTCAAGTCTATATCTTTCAGAGAGATACCATGTCCTTCCAAAGGATACAAAGTCCAGCATTCACAACTTGGAGAATCAGGTAGGACAAATGGGACTGAGTTAGGGAAAAAACACAGCTTTCAAAAAAAACTCCTTCAAAACAACAAATCCCAGAGAATGAGAGAGTGCTGTGCCTAACAAGAAGAAGGGGGTAAAGTGTTGGAAGAATCCAGAGACCAGAGGAGGAAAATAAAGGCACGGAGAAAGCACCTATTTCAAGCCCAACATCTTCGACAAAATTCCTCAGATAGGAGAATCTTCTTCTTCTATTCCCAAGGTAAGTCCTCCTTTCCCTAATAGGTTAACTAAGAACAAGAAAGATGTTCTTGAAATCATCAAGAAAGTTGAAGTCAACATTCCTCTTTTGGATGCAATAAGACAGATTCCTCGTTATGCTAAGTTCCTAAAAAAACTTTGTACCAACAAGAAGAAGCTTAAAGGTAACGAGAGAATCAGTGTGGGGGAATGTGTATCTGCTGTTCTCCAACAAAAACTTCCTCCAAAGCAGAAAGATCCAGGTATGTTCGCTATCCCTTGTACAATTGGTGATAAGGTAGTCTCAAGTTGTATGCTAGATTTAGGAGCATCTATTAATGTCATGCCTTATACAATCTATAACTCTTTAAATTTGGGACCAATGAAGCCTACTAGAATTGTTATTCAAGTTAGCTGATAGGCTGTGGCTTATCCAGAAGGAGTGATAGAAGATGTATTGGTTAAAGTAAATGATTTAGTATTCCCTGCAGATTTTTACATTTTGAAAACTGAGGATAGCCAAAATACTTGTTCATCACAGTCACCTATTCTGTTAGGTAGACCATTTTTGAAAACTGCTAGAACTAAAATTGATGTAATGAAAGGTACTTTATCAATGGAATTTGATGGTGATAAAATTTCTTTTAACATATTTGATGCCATGAAGTACCCTTCTGATGAATTTCTACAGTTTCTGTTGTGGATATTATAGATCCACTTATTGAAGATATATTTGATTTGAGCTACACTGAAATGATGCAATCCATTATGAACTTGAGCATAGATGAAAATGTTCTTGACACTTTATGTGGAATGTGATAATGAACTTAAACAAGCTATCAAGGATTTATCTGCATGTCCTATAGTAATTCTAAAATTGCATTACCTAACTCACATGATAAAATTTTACCATCTGTTGTTTGTCCCCCGTCACTTGAGCTTAAAGCTTTACCTTCTCATTTGAAATATGCATATTTGAGTGAAGGTAATGCTTTACCTGTTATTATTGCTAACAATCTCTCATCTTCCAGAAGAGAGGTTAGTTTTGTGCTTAGGGACAACAAAACTGCCATCGGCTGGACTTTAGCCGACATTAAAGGTATTAGCCCATCAACATGCATGCACCGTATATGTTAGAAGATGGAGCTAAACCAACCAAAGAGTCACAAATGAGACTAAACCCTCCTATGATGGAAGTAGTAAAAGCTGATGAAATTCTTAAACTTCTTGATGCTGGTGTCATCTATCCAATCACAGATTCACATTGGGTAAGTCCTGTGCATGTTGTCCAAAGAAAGTGGAATAACTATTGTGGAGAACTCTGAAGGTGAGACAGTTCCTATAGAGTGCAAAATGGTTGGAGAGTCTGTATAGACTACAGGAAACTTAATGCATCAACTAGAAAAGCCATTTTCCCCTTCCTTTCATGGATCAAATGTTAGAACGTTTATCTGGTCGTTCTCATTATTGTTTCCTTGATGGTATTCTGGATATTTTCAAATTGCTATTGCCCCAGAAGACCAAGGTAAGACTACTTTTACTTGCCCATTTGGTACTTATGCTTATAGAAGAATGCCTTTTGGTTTATGCAATGCACCTGCTACCTTTCAAAGATGCATGATGTCCTTATTTTCTGATTTTGTCACGAATATCATTGAAATTTTATGGATGATTTTACTGTCTATGGAAATTCATTTGATTCATGTTTAGAAAATTTGGAACTTGTGCTTATTTAAACGTGTGTTGAAACTAACCTTGTTCTCAATTATGAAAGAGTCATTTTATGGTAGAACAAGGATTTGTTTTAGGGCATGTAGTTTCACCACAAGGACTGGCTGTTGACAAAGCAAAGATTGATGTGATAAATCTATTCCTTATCCTTCTACGGTAGAGAGAGTAAGATCTTTCTTAGGCCATGCTGGATTCTATAGAAGGCCAAGTGACTCCTGATGGAAATATTATTGGTTTATGTGATAAGGTGAAATTCTTGAAAATGCTGCTAATAATGATCTTGTTATTAGAAACAAGAAATAAATTGACATGATGAGTGACTATGATGCTATGAAGTTGAGAATAGATGATTTTAAGTGTTAGCTTACATAAACTCACATGTGGTAGAGAGAATAATTAAATAAATTACTTGGTGCTCAAAGATTCTCTAATGATAAGAGAGGTATTGGTTTTTATTGATACACATAATGATGCCTTGCATACACACAAAAATATATCACACAAGAATATCTCACATGGCATTATAAAGTACATCACACACATCACACACATACTCGTATGCATCAAGAATATATTGTACCTATTGTGGTAAGTATGGCCATAAGGTAAATATATGTTATGCCAAGAAGAAAATCGAGAATGGGTGCAAAAAGTATTTGGATTGTTAAAACAAATAAAACTAATTCTCATGGATCCTTAGTCACCTTGGATACCAAAAGTTTCATCTTCTTTGTAGGTAACTCAATATGTTGATCATGAAGGAGCATACAACATGTCAAGAGAATTTGCTCAATCCACATGATCAAATATTATACTAAGGTACAATGTTCTTCATGAAGGTCATGAAGAAATTCATTCTTTTGAGATTGAATCTTTAGTAAAATTTCTTGATTATGAATTATGTAAATTAGATCATAATGCTATAGGTGGGTTGAAAAGTGTTTTCAATACAAATACTTGATTAATTTTCTAATTGGCTTTTGTATTTTGTATGCTCTTCATACTAAATTATTTCCTCATGAAATACGTTAATTGCATATTGTGATAATTGAGTTGTCTTGCATATTGTTTGATATAATTCTCTTCAAAATTTTTCTCACAAACACTGATTATCCTATAAATATCATGATATAAGTGGATTTTGTCTTAAGTAAAGACTGGTAATTCTGATGAACATGCGGACGACCCTTGAGAAGGTTTCGGCTGACTGCATGGAAAAATAGATCATCCACTAAGTGGACAGTAAGGTGCGGACGACCCAAGGAAAAGTTTGGTCAAACGCAAGCTTAAGAATGATCATCGCAAGTGTGAAGAAAATGAAAATATGTATGATATCTATTTTGATGATTTAGTTGAACAAAATGTTATATGCCTTTTTTGAAGTTGATGATGATGCATATCTTTGCCATTGTAAATTATGACATGTTAGCATATATACTTTGCATATTTTTCAAAACTTTAGTATGTTAGAGGTTTGCCTAACATTAATTTTGAGAAAGATCATATTTGTGATGCATATAAACAAGTCAAGAGTTCTTTCAAATCAAAGAAAATGTCTCTGCTTTCAAACCTCTTGAACTTGTACATATGGATTTATTGGGTGCTATGAGAACCATGAGAATGGGTGGCAAACTATATGTCTATGTGACTGTTGATGATTTTTTATAGATTTACTTGGATATTATTCTTGTTGAGTAAAGATGAAGTTTTTTGAAGCTTTTGTCAAGCTCTTTAACAAGTACAAAACACCATTAGTTGCAAACTTATCTTCATTGGAAGTGATAATGGTAGAGAGTTTTGCAATAGTATTTTACAAAATTATGTGATGAGAATGATTTATCTCACAATTTTTCAATTGCAAAAGTTCCTTAACAAAATGGTTTGTTGAAAGGAAAAATCGTACTTTACAAGAAATGGCATGTTCCATACTATGTGAAAATATTTGCAAAATATTTTGAGTTGAATTTATGAATACTTCTCGCTATATTGTTAATAGAGTGTTTCTTATATCCTTTGTTAATAAAAACCCCTTATGAGCTTATGTTTGAGAAAAATCCTTCCATTTCCTACTTTAAAGTGTTTGGTTGTAAATGGTTTATTCTAAATGTCAAAGACAATCTTGGTAAGTTTGACAAGAAATCCGATAAAGGTATGTTCCTTGGCTACTCTTCAAATAGAAAAGCTTTTGAATTTACAATAAAAGAAACTATGGTTATTGATGAAGCTATTCATGTTGTATTTGATGAGTCTAATATTTACTTGCCAAGAGATGAGATGAAGGTGATTTTCAAGAGCTATCTATCTTGAGTCAACGAACAAAGATATTGTTCAATCAATGAAAATCATTCAATACCTAAGGATGAAAGTGAAGAGATCATTGACATTCAATAATCAACCTCACATGAAGAGAGAGACAAGTCATGATCTTCCAAAGGAATGGAAATACGTCCATAATCATCCATGATCAAATCATTGTAATCCCAATAAAAGGGTAAGAACAAGAAGACATTTTATAAATTGTGTTGATAATCTTGCATTATTGTCTCATATAGTACCTAGGAACATTGATGAGGCTCTTAGTGAGTGATTTTTGGATCATTATCATCCATGAAGAGCTAAATCAATTGAAAGAGCAAAGTTTGGGAACTTGTACCTAAACCTTCAAATCACATCATATTGGTACAAAATGGATTTTTAGAAACATACTTGTTGATCATGGTATTGTCACTAGAAATAGGCTACACTTATTGCTCAAAGATATAATCAAGAAGAGGGCATTGATTATGAGAGATTTTTGCCCCAATTACTAGTTAGTAGTGTCCATTAAAATGTTATTGCATTTGCATATTTTATAGGTTTTAAATTATTTCAAATGGATGTTAAAAGTGCATTTCTAAATTTGTACATCCAATAGGTAGTTTATGTGAACAACCTCTCTGTTTTGTGCATGAATCTTTTGAAAATCATGTTTACAAACTTTCAAAGCTTTATATGGTTTGAACAAGCTCCAAGAGCTTAGTATGAAAGCTTAGCATATTCCTCATTGAAAAAGGATTGACTAGAGGAATGGTAGACGCAAACTATTTTTAAAAAAATAAGTGCATGACATTTTAATTGTTCAAATTTATGTTGATATTATATTTGAGTGATCTTTGTTATTAAAATGATGTGTTTAT
The DNA here is from genome assembly GCA_019593545.1 of Apocynum venetum. Classification (NCBI taxonomy): domain Eukaryota; kingdom Viridiplantae; phylum Streptophyta; class Magnoliopsida; order Gentianales; family Apocynaceae; genus Apocynum; species Apocynum venetum. The sequence continues at coordinate 3,512 of SRSM01000093.1, read as the reverse complement.
CCATTGGCCGAGAAAATGTTCTATTTTTAGAAAGCTATTGAGTGTTTATATACAATTGCTAATGAGTTTGTCATTGTATAGCTCTTTTATTATCAAAACAAGATTCTTGGTTGAGTATAAGTTGCTTAGAAGAAATTTCAAATGACACCTGAAGAAGAAGAGGTGCGGTCGACCGCATCCTATGGGAGTATTGTCCGAAGAATGGCCAGTGGGACTTGCGGAAGACCGACGAGAAAATCTTCGGTCGACCGCATGGTACAAGCCATCTAACGCAAAGTAGACAGAGGACTTGCGCGGACGACAATTCAAATTTCCCCGGTCGACCGCAGCGATTACTACTCATCGACAACAAAAAGTAAGCAGAGAACTTGCGGACGACCACAATCAAATTGTTCGGTCGACCGCCAGAAACTGTCTAAACTATCTATCATCAAAGAAAGAATACAAAGGGGATATAAGATATTGGATCAAAGGCAGTTCAACCAAATTTCAAAGGTACCAAAGAAGAAAAAGAGCAACACTACCTTATTCACAAGTAAGGAGAATTAAATTTGATTCTATAACTTCTCGAGCTTGAATGTGATTCTTGAAAGTATCATCTATTTAGTAAGTAGTTTCTTTTTGAAAATATCTTGAAGATTTTGCTAAGGAAGGATGATATGATATTATTGTGGGCATGATGAGCCTATGTACTATGATTATATACTTCATGCTATGCTAATCTAGAGAAAAATATTCTTGAAGGATATCAAGTTGTATATTATGTGTCTAAAGTATATGGTATTGTTTTAAATTTCAATCACTATAACTTGGATGATATTTTGAGTGCTCCTATTGATGAGATTACATTTTCTTTTACTCACCAAAATTTGCCATTATTATGCATTCTCCATTCAAGATTTTGAATATGCTTTTACAAATAAATAATCCTTTGGAATTTTGCAAAAGGGAATCATTGTTTTAGTCTTGAACATAATATACTTTGTCTTATGGTGCACTACTATATTTGTACTCATAGATGGTCATAGGACATCTATTACTCATTTTCACATGTTTATTATGCTAATTATGTTCAAAGGAAAATGAGTAGATCTTGGTTATCTTATGGATATCGTTCTTTGTTAAGAAGACTAAGAAAATAGCAATGAGCCTACTTTATGGAAGGTTGCTTTAAGAGTGTTCAAACATTTTGAAATATCTTTACTTGAGGTTGTTGACATGAGATATTTTCATAAACGTGATTTTGTTGCATACAAGAGGATGCATGACTTATGTTTCAATGATGATTGGGAGTTGAGAAGAAAAATATCTCAAGAAAGATTTATTCCAAGCCATTACCGAAATCGCAAGATTGATGAGTGAAAATGTACTCATTATTATTTAAAGGGGCATTCATGAGAAAGGATTGGTCAAGAAGAAGCTGAGACATCAAGAGGTATAAGAGAAAAATTGACATTGAGAGAGAAGAAAAGAAATATCCACTTGATACTTCCACTAGAGAAAGAATAAGGAAAGGGAAGACATCAATGGAAAAAGGAAAAGGAAACTCCTTTTGATACTTCTATTAGAAAGAAACTGAGGGAAGGAAAATGATTGATGCAAGAGGAATATAGGTTTTATTTCCTACAAAAGATGCCTTGTGGAATGATTTGGAGCATTTCTCAAACAAGATGGATATTATCCTTGAGAAGTTTAATACTAAAATCCAAGATGTGTTTGAAGAAGTTGTTCAAATTAAACCAAGAGTAAAGTTTCTTCATCACAAAGTTGACAATATATCTACTCATTGAGGCTCATTATATAGAGTCAACATAGATATTTCTTTACATTTTGATGAGAAGACCACATATATGACAAAAACCTATTAATCCTATACTCCTTTGTTGTGTCATCAAGTAGTATTGAGCCATATATTGCTGCTGATACATCCTCTATCATCATTTCAAAGGATACCACTGTAGTGAATACTATGATGATCTACCAGTTAAAGCTATTATCATTCCGGAGACCACTCTTCAACATAATCATTTTTGCAGTTTAAGGTCTATGCTCTGAAAGCCTCGGACTCTAGCTTTGGCCACTTGAGGATCATCTTTATACCTTTCATTTTCTTTTTATATCTATATTGCACTATTTTCATATGTTTTCTGCTACATTATGATCTCTTCATATAGTAAAATTTTAAATAATGTAGTTTGGTTTGATTATTCCCATGATGACTCCTGGTAAATTGAAAGATTTTATTATAGTTTTTTACCTTATTTTAATCCTTCATATACATCTTTTTTGAATGATGACAAAGGGGGAGAAAAACTAAGTATTGATAGCAATGTTTAGGAGTTAATTTGTATTGAAGATCGAGAACACTTACAACAAAAGGGGAGGATTTTAATGCAAAGAGAGGGAAAGAAACCATCAAAAGAAAGATTCTTGAAGCTCAGTAATTTTTGAGAGGAAAATCAAGAATAGGTCACAAAAGGGAATAAATGACAAAAGGGGAGATTTGAGGAACTTGAAGTATTTGAAGTGCACTTGACATCACGTTCATCAAAACCAAAGAGAAAGAGAAGAACAAAGCTCTAAAAGTTAAGTGTGGCTATCCTGGTTTAAAATTTATGTATTTCTAAGTTTTTGAGATATTGAGGAGGAAGGAGAATGGGAATTGTGTCTTGATCGCCGGGTTGGCATTTGTATGATTTTATGTGAGATATCTCATCTCTTTTGCATTGTTGAGTTTGTATTGTGATATTGGAGTTTATAAGAGTTACAAGGAAACTCTATCAAAATTTTTACAAAACTGATGCATATTGATAGGGGGAGCTTTATAAATGTTTTTATAGCCTATCTATATGTGTTTTAATTCTGGAAGGAAGGAGGATGCGGATGCAGGTTGGTGGAAAAATAGGCTTCTTTAAGCCTATATAAGCTAGGAAGTGATCTCATATACTTACAATGAACCTTTTCATTTTGAGATCCAATATTTGTTCAAAATGTTTCCTTCAATATATTTTCTTGATATCATCAAAACTAAATAACTATATGCTATAGGTGATATCTTACAAATACCTAGCATATTGTAAGGGGGAGAATTTTACAATGTTTCATACATATTCTATAAATCTCCTTACTTTGAATCCTTGCACTTAATTATTTTACCTATCACATTGCATCAATTTGTCATCATCAAAAAGGGGGAGATTGAAAGCCCTAAAGCTTTTAATGTTTTAATTTTGATAATGACAAACATTGATGAGGACTAATGTCTTATTGTACAAGTGATAGAGTTTTTGGATTCATAATCTAATCCCATGCAACAACAAGATTTCAAGTCTTCAAGGAAGTAACAAGTCAAGACTATCAAGATTTGAAGACAAGCTTTATTGGATTAGATAGGAACTAGAGGTATAGTTTTAGAGTTATATATTTGATCTCTAATTCTACCTCTAATTGAGTATTGGTTTCTAAAGGTTGCTCTATGAATTAAAATGTTATTTCAAAATGTTTTAATATGT